>CM060950.1:112830596-112927886 GCA_030765055.1 Mantis religiosa
CAGCTATATTCATTAAAAACATCACTCATACACGCATTCCTCTTCCCGCGCTTCCGCACTGGAAGCATGCGCCATCCGACTTACAATCGGTGGCCTTGACTCACTACTGATAGCAGCCTATGACGCACTTGATCATCGCTTCTATGAGGCAGACTACACTACCCTACTGAACCTACACCCTGTGGTTTGCATTGCAGGAGACCTCAACGCGAAAAAAGGGCTCTGGAATAGCCTACTAGTAACCAGAGAGGACAAGGGCTCTACCACTTTATAAGCGGAGACCCAAGTTTGATCGCGCATGGACCGAAAGGCCCAACATATCATCCGGCACACAGCAGGCCGGATATCATAAACATCATGCTCACAAAGAACATGCCATTCCATCTGGACCTCTCGGTGGTCAAAGAGATGGATGCTGACCATGAACCTGTCATAGTCGACACAGATATCAATGCACCTGCACTGCATGGCACCCGTGGAAGGCTCGCCTTTGAGGCCCACGAGAAAGCCACAGTGTTTGCAGCAAGGATCCGGTCTTCTTATGTAATTACAGATCCATCAGCATCCTCCCAGTCGTCTCGAAAATATTCGAGCGATTGTTCCTAGCCCGCCTTACACCTCTTTTTGAGGCGAGGCGACACCTCCCGGATCACCAGTTCGGTTTTCGACGGGGGCATTCCACGACCTTGCAGCTGCTGTAACTGGCTAAGAGGGTAACCCTGGGTTTACAGGAGAACTTCAAAACTATCGCGGTACTGCTGGACGTGGAAAAAGCCTTTGCGACCATTTGGCATCAGGGTCTTCTGTACAATTCAAGGAAGTTAACATCCCTCCTCCCTATCTCACGCTGATAAGCAGTTTCCTCAGGGACCGCACGATCAGTGTGAGAGTGTAAGGAAAGCTTTCAAATGTCAGACTCATAGCATCGGGGGTCCCGGAAGGCAGTGTTCTATTACCTCTACTCTTCGCGGCCTACATGTCTAACTTTCCCACGGAATCCCAGACTGTTACGAGACAGTATGCGGACGATGTCCTCATAATGGCACTAATAAAAGAGTCAAGTTCTACTTCCCATCACTGCAACGTCAGCTCCGAGCGATCGGCCGCTGGAGTGAGAAGTGGAGGATGGCTATTAGCCCGGGGAGGAGCTCTGCTCTTTTACTGGCAAACGTTCGACGCTGGCGACCAACTGGGTCGCTGAGTTTGTGGCAGAGGCAAATCCCAAGTATTACCTCAGCCAAATACCTCCGTGTTCTCTTGATCGTGGGCTAAACTTCACTCCTCACGTCAATGCCAAGACCGGAGACACCTTAAACTGCGCCTTTTTCGGGTGATTATGCCACCCCGATTCTGTATAGGTGTGAGATCTGGGAGTCGGCGGCTCCGACCACCGTCCGCAGACTGCAGTACGTACAGACCCGGGCATTAAGAATTATCTATGATACTGGGCGCAGATTCCCGTCTCATATCCTACATGACCAATCCCAAATCCCTTATGTCGTGGATATGGCGATAGAGAGAGAGAGAGAGAGAGAGAGAGAACCCTCCACAACCAACTCTCTGCCCACCCCAATCCGCTGGTTAGCACATTGGGTCGTTTCGGCCACAAAGCTCCTCGCAGTAAGAGGAGCTACAAGCTACCAAAAGATGACATGGTTATTAGCATGTGAGCATGCCCCCCCACCTATCCTAAACCTCAGGTCCAGAAATGAGTCGGCAACCTTACCCTACATTGCCCGCCTCCGTAGCATGGATGGTAGCGTGTCTACCTCACGTGCATGAGGTCCCGAGTTCGAATCTTGGCCAGGGTGAGTTGCCTGGATAAGGTTCTTTCCAGGGTTTTCCCTTATCCTTAAAGGCGAATGTCGGGTAACTCTAAGTTCTATGGACCATGGACTCATTTGAGCATCATTTCACCAATTTCATTCATCATTCGATATGACTTAACAGTGGAGGACATAAATTACCAAAAAAATACCCTACAAACAGTTCCTACCCTCATCTGATCGTACCGCCCGCACTCTCGCCTCCTACAAACGGGAGGCCATGTGAAGGCATCTTTGGGCATACATACCGCAGGGGCGACCGTTCACACGTGCGGCAGGTCAGATGCAGCCAGCATCGGGCGTGGTCGCTGCGTGGATGGCCGGCAGCCTGAGTGGCTTAAACCGAACAGATTAGAGAAACCTACGCCCAGACACAAGCGCTTGAGACAATCGACTAACTTCTATTACCGCCCAGATAAAGTCGCACTAAGTGTCTAGGTGCTATGGCGAAAACACCCCCACTCAGGTAAACCTGAGTGACTCGTATTTTCTGCTGGTTTGCTGGTCTGCTGGTCTGCTGGCGTTTTACCAGTCGGTGTAAGTGGCTGAACCGGTAAGGTCATAAAGGGGGGAGGGGAACAAAGAAAACTTGACTTTCAGTTTCTTAGCTGGTGTATTGTGCTCATTTGGGAAAGAACTGTTTACAGTTTATTTTCGTATTGAAAGTTAACTCGGGTTTAAGGAAGGGATCAAATATACTTTTGTGTGATTCACATTTTTCTTCAATTTGTTATATAGCAAGGGACAGTCAGTCATAGTGGGTGAACATGAATATGTATATACACAATGGGTGAAATAAATCAAATATTAACGTCAGACCCACAAAAGATTTCTGGTTCTACCTGCGCAAGAAGGGGCACTCCTTCACCTCGTGGTAGGTGTTGCCGTAACTTCTTCCACTTGATCCATCCACTTCTCATTGTCTCAAGTTACTCTTAAAAATTTTGCGGCCAACTCTCTACTGCGGATGGGGCACTGTTTATATGTAAAATCTTGTGTTATATTCAGGTGATTTTCTCTACAGGCTACCTTTATTTTTATATAGATTCCACGAAATTTTCTTACGAAACATGTATTTCTATGCACTTCATATAACCCAGAGAAAACTTTGTAGAAATGGTTTCATTAATAAAGGTCGGAGGCGTGTGCGTTTTTCCATGGGTATAGTGCACATGGACTGTACTGTTATTGCTTGCACATGTAAACAATTACAGGTGGGTTCATACTGAGCATGACAACCGCCTCACTGCGAGAGGAAACATACACTTGACGGCGATGCTAAACTAGTTCGCAAAGTACTACGTTACGTTGTTTTGACGTATGCACATTTGATGGTCGTGCTGTACATGTGACGTCATTTATACTCTGTGTCCACCTAACTTATATCGCATGTGAGTGGACATCCCTCCGGCCTTCAGTGATGAATTTACGCGTAAAACAATGTATACGTATGTTTTCAATCAAAAATCCTTCAATTTTATGTGACAGATTCACATCACATTCATATTTAAGTATTCATAACAGAGACACCAAATGTTTATTATTAAATGCAATGTTCACTGATCCTTCAATTGACCCGTATCTCTTTCATGGTACTATCTTTATGGTTCCAGAATAAGCAGTTCAATGCACTACATTGATTTATAAAGTAAATCGTCTGAGGTCTCCACTTAAACTGTATTGCAAGGAGGTGCGCCCGAATTAATCAGAGTACAGCGTATATATTTATGCAATACATGCACTTGGTTATTCTGAAGTGAAGCGTTTCTCTTCAACACATCCTTGATTACAGACACTTGGACATATCTACAAGTTAAATGTAAATTACAACGGGGCAGGACCCACGCTCATATTGCAAAATGGTACACACTACATACAACACATTTAAGCTACCGAACGGAATTGCTTATGTGGTTTAGTGTCGGCGGGTGTCTCGGCGGTTCATGACGGGATGATATGCCTGAGTGAACCACTTTCTCCTCCGCTAGGTCGCTTGCCGGTCTCCGAACCGGCTGCTGGGACTGCTTCCGAACCACATTAGTGGAAATGTCCATTGTCGTCGCCTACCAGGGGAGGCTTCCATCTAAGTAAAATATAGAGACCCTGCCCTCTTCACTGTCATAGCTATTTGGGACGGCCGCTCTGTCTCCTCTCGCCTTATCCTTCGTCCCGGGGATGCCCCACTTAGTGGCATAGGTACAATAGATCAAGACTGGTCGTAGTGCCGAATCCCCTCCGCAGAAGTACTAAAACTAATCCTAACACAGTTAACCTTAAGTCGATCATCTCTCTCCCACGAATGTCCAAATTTCGCTGCCTGTTCAGTAAAAATTTAGTTGAAAGTGCAACGGGATGGAGGAAGACGAGCCTAGTCGCCTATAAATTCCGTTCTATTTCTGTGAATCCAGGAAAATAACTGAATAACGACAGTACATTAAAATGACAAAGAATTGAACATTCAGACTAAAAGCAGATACCTCGGATATATACTTATATCTCAAATAAATTGTGTAATTTAACAAAAGTTACATTTTTATAACTTCTATTCTCTTAGGGTTTATAAGTGAAACAGAATTCAGACATTTCTTCTTAATGAAGAAACCCCCAGAGCTCCTCCCAATCCAATTTATTGAGTACGCAAAGATCCTAAACATATCGCATTTTAATAAAATTTAGCCACTTTTGTGAAAATATAAAGTTTCGAACACCAGTGTGAAGCGTATTTTGAAGCGAAGGATTTTCTTAAAAATCTTCATGTGACGTCCTTGGAAGTTACTAAACTTAAATACTAAGTTTAGTACATAAAAGACACTTTGGTTTGAGTAAAAAAAAAAAAAATTCAGGTCACTCGCGCGCACTATTCACTTATTTTTCCAAACATGTTCTTTTTGGATTAATAAGCCTCAAAACATGTCTTTTCGGTGGATTCTCGTCATCAAATTTTGGGCAGAATGCAATAACTTTTCTGAAATGTTCCTTATAACCATTTCCATTAAAGGCTTATTTCAATTTTGTGGATATATATCCCACAGTGGAACCCTCGTTAGGAATCTCGCATAGCATCACCCAGGTGAAAGAATATTTTCCTTGAATCTAAGCTTAATTACCAGTAGTAAAGGATCAAAGGAACGTCAGTTTCATAACATAACAAAGGTACAATAAATCCCAATAAGAATGGAGAAAGCTTTATAAAAATTTACACTGAGTGAATTTTGCAGAGCCCGGCAGCTAAGACAGCTAAAGCTGACGCAGTGTAATTTTTCTTATTTTTGGTTTTAAAACTAGCTTTTAAATATTCATCAGTATTGACCGTAAACAACGGAACAGCTGTGCTGGAGTTTCGTGTTCACCAAAGCATAAGCGTATCAAACGGCACTTGCTATAGCTTTCAGAAGGTATATTATAATATTGAAAATCCATACAGAAAGCTACAGAGTCTCTTGGGAAGAACCGATTCTACTTTCTGTTCCGCTAGAACTCTTAACATTGCTGAAGAAATGTGCCACAGTGGGATTTATATTTCTGAGCTTTGTCGAGATATACAAATACATCTCGAGAGCAAAAGCCCATTTAGCTTAGTCTTCAGTAATTTGTGATTTACAATTATCTACAGATTACACAACGCAGATGCATATGCCTCACTCATTGTGAGCTAGATAGATCCACTGAGGCTACCGTCTCCCCTCTGAAGGAGGGGTTGGAGTTGAAAGCACCACAGGAGGTTACAGATCACCGGCATTCAGATCACAGAAAGGTGCAGAAGTCTATACAAGTTCGTCCGAAGAATCGTCCATACTCTGGAGCTATCTAGAGAGGGCGCTGAATGAACCAGCAGCTCTCCAGTGTCCAAGAGGATGCTCTTTTCTTTGAGCAAGCATCTGCGACATATGTCCACCACCATATACCACAAGACCTAGAAACACACTTAAAAGATGTGGAGGAAAGTTATGAACGAGAAATCATAGAAAATAAATCGTAACGTATGAGAAAGCACCTCAAAATTCGCCTACCAACCAGAGTAAGCCGCGAAAACCCAAGATCACAGTGAGCGGTCGAAGGAAATCGAGACCGATACTTCCAAAATGAGAGGCTCAGAAGTCAGAACTTGCTCGTAACCTCATATTTTTCTTTAAATTCCAAGTAGACCCATAGGTCCCTAAATGCCTATTCGAATTTCCGGTTTATATAATAGATTTGCATCAATCTTATCCGATAAAGATACAGATACATTTACTCCTCTTTTAGGCCCAAGATTATGCCAGTCTCAGCATAGGCAATAGTTTCTTCGACCTGGTATGATTCATTTTAAACCTCTTTCTTCTCATATTTATTCTTTTATTTTCTTCATCTCTTCACAATTTATAACTAAATTTGGCACAGTAAGTCGAACATTAAGTGTTATTTGTCCTCTTTTCTTATACAGCTAGTGGTGCGACGGAGAGCATTTGAGCAACACGACATACACGGGGGACTATACCACACTACAATAAAATTGATCAACATTACCGCTGCTTGTCACTCGAGTGATTGGGACTGCGTCCGATCATACAGTTCTCTTGTATCATTTAAACCATCATTCGTATTTTAAGTATGCTTCTAAAATATGCTAATATAGCACATTAGCTTATTTAATGAATGTAACAAAGTATATTGGTTTGCTCAATCAAAACTTTAAGCATTTCAGTTCCAAATGTCAATACTGCTGGTTATTTTCTATCGGTGTGGTATATTTACGAATTTGTATGCTATACTTAGTTTAAACAACGTTTAAACTGCGTTTAAACAGTATTTAATGTGTACATCGTCCCGTAACCTCGAGAAAAAGTACTTCTTTGGAACTTTTCTGAAGAAAAAAGGTTTTATTTTTCCCCTTCTCAGAACAAGATTTCTATGTTAACTTAAAGTTACAAATTATGCACCTAATGCACTTTCATGGTTTGAAATAAAACTGAAGTACCTACAGATTTCGTAATATATTATACTACAAATGGACCAAAAAATCAGGCCTATGAAAAAGGTAATAATTATAAATATGCGGACGAAGTTTTATAGCCCTGACCTGCTTAGTGCAGGAGAAAAATATATCACAATTTCAGACATTTAAGATTATGTATGTACCTCCGATCTTCTGTTTAACAAGTTGCTCAATTATGACCCCAGATGTTTTAAAGTGCTAAATTTTGTATATTGAGTCCAGTTTAATATATTATTTTCAGCTAAACTACGAGGGCTGATCAACTAAGACTGAGACTGATTTTTTCACAGATGTTTATTACTGCAATTCCATGTTTACATGATCTTTTTTCGAAGTAGTCCCCTCCTACTCCAATGCACTTTTATAGCGTCTCTGCCAGTCTTTGAACACGTGCTGCAGAAAATTTTTTCTCAGGTCCTTGAAAATCGCCTCACTTTTCTTGAGCACTGCTTCAGAGTTCTCAAATCGGATACCCCTAAGCTTTGCCTTTAGTGATAGGAATAAAAAAATGTCACAGAGTGCAAGATCGGAACTATAAGGTGGATGTGGTACACAGGTAATGTTGAATCGAGCCAGAAGCTGCATGATTTGATTTGCGACGTGAGGCCGTGCATTGTCATGTTGAAGTCGCCACCCAGTACGAGAAAAGCTCTGGTCGTTTCTTTGAAATGTGCTCCCTCATTGTAGCCAATGCTGACGTGTAGAATGCTGCTGTAACAGTAGTGTAAGGGGAACTGTATGCTGGTAAATCATTCCATTACAGTAAAAAAGTGTTATCACTATCACTTTCCCTACAGATGGAACAACCTTTGCCCTCCTTGGTGTTGGAGAACCTGGCGATTTTCACACTTTGCTGGCTCGTTTTCCTTCAGGGTCATAATGATCCAGTCATGACAAATCACCGGTGATAATCGATTATAAAAAGGCATCCCCTCCATCAGCAAAGCGACGCAGCACCTCACGGCTTGTCTCCATTCGTACAGCCTTTTCTTCGGGAGTCAACAGATGTGGCTCCCAATGAGCACAAGCTCGGATCATATGGACATTGGTCGTGCACAGTTGTAAACACATTGCCACATGAAATTCTCAACAGTTCACTGAGGTTACGTAATGCTTTACGCCGATCCTCTCGGACAATCACAGCAGCTGTGTTGATGTTGACTTCAGTCACAGCAGAAGCCGAAACACCAGGCCCACCTTGCTTAATACTGACAAGGCGGCCTTCTTTGAGGTCCTTGAACCACCTAAACACTGTTGCACGAGGTAGTGCATCTTCACTGTACGCTTGCTTCAGCATTTCATAAGTTTCGGTGGCTGTATAGTTTAAACGAAAACAGAATTTGATTGCACTGCACTGCTCCTCTCGCGTCACCTCCACTGTCTGATATGGGAAATGCACGTAGGGTTCTACAAAATAGAGAGTTACTGCCAACCTACCAATACTAGGGTGCTGCCCCCTACCGACATTATGCATAAAAACCTGCTCTTTTCAAATGTTTATGTTATACTATACGAAACTATCATGGAAGCTACAGAAAAATATCAGTCTCAGTCTTTGTTGATCAGCCCTCGTATTTACATTTCCCATGTAATTTTCATATTTGCATTTTATTAAATAGGTTGAAGAAAACTGCATCAGAAAATCCCAAACTGTAAACATAAAAAAAGTTTTACTAAAATATAGTGAGTCCTTGCATATTCAAATAAAGACCAAAGGGCGTATTCAAAAACTTATTCTACAGCACTTGGCCCCTCCTGCTCCAAGCCGCGTCAAGAGCTACTGTTCAGTATCTTAGGCAGCTCTTCGAAATCTTAATGATGTAGCAGGCACATACGCGCGCGCGCCCGTCTACAAGTGCAGTGGAGTGGATGTTAATTATCTTCCCTTTTATTCAATCGTAAACAGACAAGACAGATTCTTGAGGATTATTTATAATTTGCAGTATGTTACATAGCTCCCACTCTCTGTGGGACCAAAGAGGGGAGGATCATTGAGGAAATGTTAAAACAATATTCATTGTTTACTGTAGTCAAATGCTGTATTTGGGAGGACTTTTTGTTCGGTTTCCAAAATTATATTCCGCTCTTTAACCGGCTTCATTTACAATGAAATTTAGGCTAGCTTTATAGGTAATTTGGGACGTGCATAGGGAAGCAAATGTGAATATTTATACAAACGAGGAAGAGGCGCAGAGATTAAACAACCCCAGCTGCAATAGCAAGAAACTGTTGAAAAGTAATCTCAAGTGGAGTAAATACTCCACGATTCCGTACTTAATAACCAAGACCACGTTCCTACTTCGACAAACATTTGGAGGGTCTGGTTCTGCCTCATTTCCTAATTACAGAATGCTTATTCCGCTGCATGGCTACAAAATCCAAGAAATGAGGAGTACTCCATTGTAACGTTTATTCCAAAAACACTGAAATGTAGGGCTCGGATGTTGTGTTAAATAAATATTTTTACATAAAAGTATTTTCTGATTTTGTATGTAAATAAATATTTTCGAACATTCACATAGATTACATAAAAATCACATAAAGGAATCCCTTTGTAGCATAATTTTCATATATTTACACAAAACCAGCAGCAGAATTATTTTCAACAAGTCATTATCCACTTCTTTAATGCTCAATTACACATGCCAGAGGACACAATTTATATTAATTATTGGAGGAACTGTTATGTCAGCTATAATATATCTTCATTTTGAAGGAAATCTAAACATCCTGCTGTCCATAGCTGTATGGGCTCGCAAGATAAGGATGGCAACTCCTCCACTGCCATAACCTTGAAATAAATACCTGTTATTGCTTTACAACCCAGCTAGTATATACTCCGATACTTTTATAGTCAATTAGTCATTTGTGAATCCACAAAGTTCACACATTCTTCTAGTTGTGTTGGGAAGTTTCATATCGACAGTTTTGACTTCACAGTGGATTGATTACACATGCCCAGAGTGAAAAGTCGTGCAAGTTATCGTGTGCAGCAATATGCTGCGGAATTTAAGGATATTTTCAGTTCTGATGATAAAATTCTGTATTGTGAGCCATGTGGTAGAGCTATAACGGTAACTAACGTTCGCAACTGATGCAACATTTACGTGTTAACAGACATAAGTCAGCTATTTCCTACTTTACACAAAAACAATCTTTTGATAACGACCAGTGCCGAGTATTTCCGCAGGATCTTCTGAATTCTTAGTGGGTTTTATGGATTTATGCATTAGTTTCAATGGACATGCCCATCTCGAAAGTGAACCAGCATCAGCTGAAAACATTCGTGACAAAATATACAAATATTGACACACCTGAAACATTACATTCAAGTGCTACGAAAACACTGACATATATACGCAAAATGTGTGCTAATGAAAAAGTATGGGTGAGCATAAATTAAACTACAAATTCTACTGGCAGGAAAATTGGAAATTTTGTTATAGGCTTAATGAAAAATGATTCTTAAATTTCAAAATCGTCTTTTCTACTGACCTACCAATACATTCCTGCTGTAAAGCATGCGACTGTTGCAGGATTAATGAAGCAATGCAGATATTGTAGCCAAATAGCGTACGACTGATGCTGCACCATATATGAAAAAGGTAGGAGCAGCACTTGCAGTTAATCATCCTAAAATGATTCATGTTTCATGTGTTGTTCTCGGATTACACAGAATATTGAGGGCATCAGGGTCATATTTCCTGATATTGAACAAAATGGATTTCTAATGGGGAAAAAGCGTTTATCAAGTCACCTAAAGGGAATGAAATTTTTCAGAACAAATCATTACTACGCAGAAAGTCTGGATGGTTTTGCTGCCGTCACAACTGACAGTCCAATTAAAATTCTTCAAGAACTTTTAAGTGACACTGTGTTAAAGATTACTTAGCATACATTTCCGCAAATCTGTTTCCTCTGCGATTCTATAAAGAAACTTAAATCAGTAGGAATCTGTTTGAGAGAAGTAGTTCAAGATGTGGGAAAGATGGATGTTCTTTCTGGTCCTGCAGCTCAAAATTTAAAAAGAAACTGCAAGAAGGTGTTAAGAAATTAATTGTAAATTTGATGTAATGTTTGAAACTTTAAATGTTTTGGACCGGAAATATGAAGAAATTATTGATGCGAGTGTGAGTGACATTCCATGTTATAATTACGCTAGACTTACTTGTGAAATGGAGCAATCATTTTCGAAATTCAAGACAGTTCTTCGTGACACTCGTCAATCTTTCGGAATGGAAAATTTGAGGAAGTGTGTGATCGTATCTTGAAACGGTACTCTCTTCCTTGAGTTAATTAATCAAATGTTAAAGGAACATAAACTTGTGAATTACAAAAATCTTGTCTGTATTGTCGATTTGGTGACGAACTTTGAGAAGGTCGTTTACTCCCCTAAGGACGCACGCAGCCATAAATTTTCAGGGTGGTAATCGGTGTTTATTTTCAAGCTTAGTATTGACAGGAGAAATCGTGGGAGGTCTAGAAAGAAGGGGAGAGAGGTTGTTTCCGTAAAAGAGATGCCATATGCGTTCTATCAACCAACTAATTTAAAATAATAAACTGTGGGAGAGAAAAGAAAAAAAAAAAGGCAAAAGAGAAACCACGGAACAGAGACGCAGCATCTCTCAATAAAGTAGTTGGCCTCTGGGTGCCAAACTGAAAAGTCGTATGACATATACGGGGAAGAAACCGCGTCCAATAAGGTAGTTGGCGTATGAGTGCCAAACCGAAAAGTCGTGTAATATACGCGCTGAAGAAACAGCGTCCGTCAGAGTTGGCGTATGAGCGCCAAGCTGAAAAGTCGTGCGATAACACGTGGGAAACAATCACGCCAGCGCGCAGCCAACCACTCAAAGTTCGTCTAGCCAAACTGTATTTTAATCGAAATTGAAATATAACCGATCGTCATAAAAGAATAAAACTGTGTTTCTTTCCAAGCACCCAATTGATCCACCCACATAACCCTGAATCAAGAGATCCTTGCTACAGATCCTATATTTGTGAGTTTTGAGATAACCGCAAGAGCAGCCGCGGACTTCAACGTTCTGAATCATCATCGCCGAGGACGACGGAGTCACCTTGCAATCTACAGTATTTGGTGATCCCTTCCAGGAATGATGTCTGGTGAGTAACATGTATATTTCTATTACATTAGCCATTCAGATCCTTAAGAAAGTGTGTTATTTGTTTTGGCATATGTTTTTACCTTTTAGCACGTATCATTTTTAGTATATAAAAATTAATATTTCCCAAGCTTTTGGCACCTAAAATTCCGAACCCTAGTTATGTGTTACGGTATTGTACCTCTACATTAGCGAAGATTTTGTAATTATACTTTAATACCCTCTGGCATGCTAAACCAGTTGAAAAAATAGGGCATTTACACACGTTATTGATTTTGTAAGACGTCGTTGTGACCCCATTGTGTTGCTGACTTGTGTACATTGGTAAATTCAGACTAACAGTTTCCAGTTATCATAATGACGGTTAGTACGAGAAACGTTCTCCCTTGTCATTTTTCAATAGTAGCTTCATCGTTGTATGTGCACATGCCTTATAATGTTTGTTTTTACTTTTTAATTAAAATATCCTATTAGCTTTATCATAAAACACTTTTAATTGAATAGTGGAGGTGTTAAATAGAAGGTGATATATGTGCAGCAAAACCTATAACGCAACACCTCAGGAACTGATTGACAAGAGAAGACAAGGGTACCTCTGCAGAGCATCCCTAAACATGTACCAATTACGTGCTATCTATGGTGAATCTATATGTCGTTCAACTGGTATAAGAACATTTGGTATAAGCGTACGGCAACACCCTGTGCAAGAATTGTGTCCACTATGTTGTGCTCTGTAGAATGAATATCTTATACTAAACATACAAGTTTGTAACTAAATGCTGGTTTTTAGGGCAGATTTTTACCAACTGCCCTTGAATCTGCATTGAGGCATAACCTCATGAAGGCTAGAGTTTCATTTCCTATTTGTGTGCTATGTCAGAGTAAGTGAATAAAATAAAACTAAAATTTATAATACTTTGTTCTGCTATCCAGATCGTCTGTATTGTTTAAAATGTTCTATGTATTTCCTTCATTCTTGTTTCTTTATACAATTTTGTTGTAGAGATTTAATTACTTACTGAAAATGCTTTTAATAAAAACGGAAACAAAGTAAGACAAAACAATTTTCAATTAAAGTATAATTTAACACAATACGGGCCCAAATGACCTTGTTGTCGACGGGCCCTAAAACACCACACACTCACTCACTCACTCACTCACTCACTCACTCACTCACTCACTCACTCACTCACTCACTCACTCACTCACTCACTCACTCACTTTAACACAATATTAGCAAGCAACTTTTAATACTGGAAGTCAGAATCCACAGTTACTTGAATTCAATTATTCTCTATTTGATAACATTACCAAAATTATAATCTACTATACTACGTGACCCAACTGCGGCGCCTTTCACATAAGCAGACATCATTAAACCAGCTTCATGACGTAGTAGAGAGAAAAAAGTACCTATCCGTGGGTGGGTGCCGAGAACTTAACAAGTTCGCGACTCCTTTTTCAGTAGAAGAAGCATGCAACCAAAACTAATAGATTTAATGTCATTGACATGTTTCTAATCAAATGCAGGCTAAATGCGTAGCATGGTTCGTAACACCAGATACGGTACAGATTATATAGGCTCACAAAAAAACTAAGCATGATCCCTAATTACCGAATTATAACTCCTATGTCTTTGACTCACGAGAGAGCCAGTATCAATAACAAATACATTAGTAATTAAAATACAGAAAATAAAGACTAGGAGAAAGGACAAAAAAAGAAAACAATGTCAAGTTTTGAACGTAGCCCTTGCATCACCATAATCCAGCAGCTAACTAACCCACTTAGCCAGCTGTCACGTATTCTGTGTCGATCGTTGGGAAAACATTCTTTTATCATCTTGCTAGTATTATATGCATTAAAAACTGTAGTTTATTTAAAATTTTTGCAGATTCTTTGTCGTCATTTAGGACTGTAAGTCTTAAAGCAGGGTGGGTATGGTAACAAATAGAAGGGTCTAGCTGCAAAAACGGCTTTTGTGCTAAAAGGGCCGATGTTGTCACATTAGACTAAAAACTGCGAGTTACATAGGTAAAAGTAAATAGGGGCAGCTGACTTACCTGGCACACACACACACACACACACACACACACACACACACACACACACACACACACACACACACACACAAACACCACTCAATCGACGAGAGTATATCGGCATGTTAGATGTAGGTGTCTGACAGAATACGTGGACACAAACTTATCGGTTAGAAGGTAAAAATATAATAAGAAATGAATGAAATGTACTGTATGCTTATCTGTACCTAACTCCCGTATATGTCAAAACTCGGCAGTTTGTCAGGAAGCATTACTGCCCAAGGGGAATTAAAATGGAGGCTACCTGGTGAAGTTCTGTTCCAGTGATGAAATTGGAATGTTAATTATACTGTCTCCCTTCACGCTGAAAATGTATAGTGATGTTCCCACAGAACCTGCCATGCTGATGGAGTCGATAGAGGTACTGTACGGAGCAGCTAGCGGTGTTGCCACTAGTAAAACAGCCAGGTAGCCAGGAACAGTTTTGTGGCTAATTCCATAGGCACAGCAGCATCCGTAGGGTGTGATCCTGCAACTTCTGATTTCTTCGAATTTCAGGGTGTGTCTTAACAAGAGCGTCTTTGGTGTTCAGCAGAAATGTTGCATCTCTGTTGATGAACAGAAGCCGTATAGTTTTTTTTTAATTAACGTTCTCCATATCGAACTTTAAATGAAATTGGTGAAATTGTACTCAAACGAACCCAGGATCCATAGAAATTATAGTTTCCCGACATCTTACAGAGTAAGTAAAACTCCGGAAAAAAACCTTATCCAGATAACTCATCCTGACCGAGGTTGGGACCTCTTGAAGGTAAGGTAGACACGCTACCACCAACGCGACGGAGACGGGAACCGTACTAATGGCATAGTTTCTCACAAGGAGAACATTCTCTTGGCCTTCGAACTAACGACCACTAGAATTCTCCTTCCGTAAGTACTGGTTGCGCAGGATGCCAAACAGTATACAGGATTAAAAGTATCCATAGCACGAGTGGCGTCAAGTGGCAGAGTCTGCGACGTTGCTTGTGCGTCAGCCTCTCTTGAAGCTCTCGGTGAAGTGCAGACTGCGAGAGATATTGAGCCGGTAAATTCCGTATTGTCATTTTTCGCCTTTTGAACTGGTGTTATCCTCCTCTTTTGACCAAGTTTAGGCGTGCAGTAGCCCTTACCGTACCCAATGTATTTTTTCCCCTTTTTTTTTAAATGAGAAGATAGCTGTAGTGTTAAACAGGAGAATGCATTGGCTTGTTTTTGGAGGAAATCGAGTTTATATTTATGGAAGCTCTAAGTACTCTAGTTCTCAACTTTTCAGGCCCTCCCTTTTGCTCAACGTCTCACAATTAAGGGTTGGTGGCATGCGATGATTAAGGATTGGGAGATTGGAACTTGGTCAAGGTAATTATCGGCGTAGCTCGTGATTGAATACTCTCATCTGAGCTTCAAGGGGTGAGTGCATCCTGACTCGTTGTGCGTTAAATGAAGAACACAGCTCGACAGTTAGAATTGAGAGTTTAATGGGCTCCTTAAACTCTTCTGCTCGCCACCTGTGAAGTCTTCATCCGCGGAGTTGCTGTATTGAGTGTCACTGTGTTCCGGGTCTGTATTGCGGTTTGATGTGTAGTAAATTCAACTGACACTAATGCGCCGTAGCTGACCTCTATATATCCCATCTCTTGGACGTGTATATTAACCTTTGCACTAATTCACTTGCTCATTTGCGTTCCGGTTGTGTTCACTGGCACACATATTAAGTACTATACTTCTTCCGTGTCTATAGTGCGGAAGTCGATTTGTTAACTGACACCGAGTATGCGTCCGTCTAGTTTAGATTGACGAGACGGAGTGATCTTACGACGAAAATCCAAGTTCAGACATCGCTTTGAATTCCCCGCACTCTAGCTAGTTCTTGGAGTTTGAAAAATCACGTGAACAATTACTAATTTCACTTTTACTGTTTCTTATCGCCACTTCCAATAAGTGTTCAAATTTTTCAGTTTGGCCCGAATTCCACATCGCTTTCTCTTTTCTCACACTCCAAGATAAGTTATGAGCGCTAACATTTCCACAACTCTCGGCAAAATCCAGCCTGTCTTTGTACGAATCACGTACAATTTTATGAAACTAGGGACCACCCTCGGCACATAGGATTGTAGATTCCTCTCAAGGCTTTTTAAATAATGGCTAAGGATTTTCAGGGTTTGCAAGTCCGGTGCATATGACATTCACCAAAAAGCTAATAAATGTTTGTGGATCTTTTGTTTTTCCGCTTTTATTCACATCGTGTAGTTATTATGTACTCGTCTTAATGATTAGTATGATTATAATGGTTACCATGATAATGATTATGATCATCATCATTACTATAATAATAAATCTTATAATAATTATTATTACTATTATTATTGTTTTCATCATTATTATTACTAGGGCCCGGATAGTTGGACTAAAAATCAGTGAAATATTGTGACGACCTGTTGTTACTTTGTGAATAATTAAGAAACACGTGGTCAGGTCGAACATTCGGGAGCAAACACTGGGACCTTTTCTACAATCGTTAATTGGTAAAAAGGTAGGGTAAAACTAATTAAAAGTGGAATTCACTTAATAAGAAGATTTACTACAACAAATAGATTTACAAAAGACGGCCATAACGGCCGTTTACCTGCCCAAAAGCGGAGCTGCCTACAGATACATCCTAACCCATCAGTGGGCGACACTAGAGAGAGAGTCTCTTGCCTAAAGACAGTCATCCAGTCATAAAGGAGGGGAGGGAGTGACGTCACCCACCACTTGCGTCAAAAAGTAAATTAATACGTACATATATACGAGGCATGTTTCTTAAGTCAGTACCGTTTTGGATTAAAAAAAGACGTCCATAGATATCGCAATAATTTTACTTTTACATAAAAGCGGGTACCTTAATCTACTTTTCTACATAATTTACGTGAATATTGAGGCACTTGTCATAACGTGGCACCAGTTTTTGAATACCCTCCTCATAAAATTCTGCCGCCTGACGTGTTAACCACTGTATCACAACTGTTTTGACTTCGTTATCGTCTTGAAGACGCTGACCGCCCAGATGTTTCTTCAAGTGAAGGAACAAATGGTAGTCGCTGGGCGTCAGATTAGGGCTGTATGGAGCATGATCTAGAGTTTCCCATTGAAAAGATTTGATGAGATCTTTGTTCCGATTGGCCAAATGTGGACGGGCATTGTCATGTCGCAAAATGATACCCTTACTCAACTTGCCACGTCTTTTGTACTGGATTGCACGGCGCAAATTGTTCAATGTCTCACAATAAGACGCTGCATTGATTGTCTCATTACGAGGCAGAAACTCCACTAGCAATACTCCATTTCTGTCCCAAAAAAACTGTGCACACGATTTTCCGGGCAGAAATTGTTTGCTTAAACTTCACTTTTGTGGGTGATGATGAATATCGCCATTCCATGGATTGTTTCGATTCAGGTGTGACGTAAGCCACCCATGTTTCGTCATCAAATTTTTTGTGCAAATCCGTCAACATTTTCGGAACCCAACTTGAACACAATTTCCGGTACTTCAAGTTCTCGGTCACAATGAGATACAAAACACTACGAGAATATTGAGGAAAATAGTCGCACAATGATGAAATTGTAAAGCGTCTGTTTTCTCTCACCTTTTCGTCCACTTTCTGCACGAAATTTTTGGTAACGACCGAAGGACGCTCACTCCGTTCTTCATCATGCACATTTGTTCGGCCATGTTAAATGCTCTCACCCATTTCCTTACCATTGCATCACTCATAATGTTTTGTCCGTAAACTTCACAGATCTCAGATGTATATGGATCGGTTTTACACCTTTAGCACTAAGAAATCGTATAACAGCATGTACTTCACATTCGGTGGGACTCACGATTGTCGGGGGCATCTTAAACATTCAGTAACCAACGTATACAAAGAAGAATCAGACTGTAATGGCGTCATTGCGTAGACAAGAGATGTAGGTAACCAGCGCGCATGCGCGAAACGCCGACCGTAGCGCTGCGGCAGCGGAATCGAAAAAAGGTGCTGACAAAAAACATGCCTCGTATATATGTATTTTAAAATACTGAAATATGTAATTAAACTACTCAAATACAAAGAAATATATAACATCATAATATCAGAATCCCCCTACATGTTCTTGAATTAGGTATAATATATCGTAGATATATGTAAATAAGTAAAAAATTGGAACTTTCATATTGCTCCTAATTTTTTTTAAATTACGATCTCCGGAAATAAGGTACAAACATGTGTTTCAAATTCTCAAATGTAGAACTTTCTCTGTTATTTCGTAATATGGCTTTTTACTGCCCAAATTGTCGTTCAACTTTTCATGAAGTAATGAGTGCATACTTAAATCGCAAATCTTCTGCTGTGTACTCAATTCCCAAGTCTTCGGCACTACCTTGACTTAGAATTCTGTTAACAGCACTGTCTTGAATCCTGGGTATTTGTTCAAATTGGATTAGAGTTTATCCTTCACTGCAGCTCCAACCGGCCCTTGTATACTTTACAGAGAAATGACCACAGAGTAAACAACATCAAGGCTCTAGAAGAGTTTAGACGATGATGCCTCCAACGATTTAATGGAAATGCATAAATGAGAAAAATTGTTTTGAATGTAGGCAATATCATTTTTAAGTTTCACATCACTAAATGATTCCTTGACTGATTCAACAAAACCTGCATCTCGGGAATCAAAATGATGGAGAACTTGTTTCACAGAATCAAAATTATTCGCCTAGTACCCTACCGCATCAATCCACCTTCCCGATCTCGTTAAGATTGGCTGAGGAGGGAGTAGAAGCTCAGGAAACAGTTCTTTGAATTTGTCAGCTTTGTCGTAAGCCTTTAAAACACTTTATTTGTATTCGAAATGAGTGTGTCAACATTAGAAAATTTAGAACGAACCAGTTCTACTATGCGATGGAAAGCATGGATAGGACATGTGAGATGTAACATTTTACAATATAAAACTTGCAAAGCTGTGGCAGCTTAGCACATATATTGTGCTGCATCCGTTACAAGAAGGAACACATTGCTCTGTTTCACCTCATTGGGCCACAAAGTCCCATTGAATCATTAAATAATTTAGCGATTCTTTGATTATTGCATTTTGGTAACACCTCACAAGTTAACAACACATGCTTACTCGCTTCATTATCATTCAACACGCCCACTATAACATTTCCAATAAGTCTTCCCTGTACATCAGTTGTCTCGTCAATTGTGACCCAAATGGAATCATCAACACCAATTGCCAAACGAATAGATTTATTGTTTGCGTATATAAGTCAGGAATATAGTTCTTTCTGATTGTATATTCATCTGGGACAGTTTCATGTGTGTATTTCTCAATAAATTCCCGTAGTGCTGGTTTTTTTTTTTTTTTTTTTTTTTTTTTTTTTTTAATTTTCAGATAGGGATATCAGCACGAGCCATAGAATGGCAAAGATCACTTGCAAACTCAGATTTCTGAAATCCTGAACGTTTCTGAGCTTGAGGTTTAGTGAGCAACAACTGCTTTTGCGATGTGGTCTTCAAATCACGGGCCTGATGGTGTGACGTGGATAAATGTTGCAATACTTGTAAACGTTTTGAACACAAAACATTCTTCTCGCAGACCAGGCAAGGAAAAGACTTTTCAGACTGTTGAAAAATGTTAAATTCCTCTGTGTAATAATTGAACTTTACACAGAGTGGGGTTTTCTCCTTCCGCATCTTTTACTACACTGAAAGGTTCAATCTACACACGCCGGCCAACTGCAGCTCACTATTTTCTCCTGTGATGGCTTGACTTGGGCACGCAGTGGTAAGGTGCTAATCACGAGATCAAAGTGACAGACCACACAGACAGACTGTATACTGCTATCTATATACTTCTACTATAACCACGCATGTTAAAACGAACAAAATTGCAACAAAGCTTGTAAATATCAACAAATATGTAAAAATATGTACTGAAAAGTAAAATATATGAGAATATGCCCTTAAGGGCAAAATATGTAAATATATGTACTTTCATGTATTTACATGACTACCCCGGCCCTAATTATTATTATTATTATTATTATTATTATTATTATTATTATTATTATTATTATTATTATTATTATTATTATTATTATTATTATTATTATTATTATTATTATTATTATTATTATTATTATTATTATTATTATTATTATTATTCTTATTCTTATTCTTATTCTTATTCTCAATCTCAATCTCAATCTCAATCTCAATCTCAATCTCATTCTCATTCTCATTCTCATTCTCATTATTATTATTATTATTATTATTATTATTATTATTATTATTATTATTATTATTATTATTATTATTATTATTATTATTATTATTATTATTATTATTATTATTACCACTATTGGAAATTAATTGTTCTTTCACGCTTGCCGTGTGTAGGACGACCTATGAAAGGGTAGAGCCAGACTGAAAAATTCAATGCTATAGCCGGGATTTGAACCATGGATCTTCTGGTTTCCGTCCAGCCGCTCTAACCATTTGAGCTATTATGGCCAACGTGCCAACATGACATTAAATTCTCCAACTGACTCGTGTTTCTCCCGGTACACCACTAGGAGTTCTCATAAACACATAAGACAACTACCTTAATGACGACTTACTATGCTGTAAGTACTTTAAGGCCCGGGCTTTGACCATTAAGAACTAAACATGTTAAAGAAAACAGAAGAAGCCGTGTGTAATATTTTTCCCATAAAATGCTGTCTTCATGAAAAGGCCTATTAAAAACAGCTGTAGGTTGGCATACACTTCAAGATCGGCTTTCTTGAACATTATGAATACCTACTGAAACTGAAAATGATGTTTTAATTCTCCCTTTTTCATTCTATGTGCTATATTGAAACTGGATTAAAGTAAATGCTGTGATACATATATTGCCATAGTAAATTGCTGTAAAGTATTCCTAACTTTCTCCCACTTAAAATAGAAAGATGAAAATGAACACGTCAGTGTTTATTTTAAGTTATTTCGTAGTGTTTAGTAATGGATAATTCCAATAAATACCCTGAGGCTAATCACAGGTTAGTTGCTATGAAACTATAATGTATGTACAAGCAGCAGTTAGAAGGAATCAGTTTGTTAAATGTGAAGCAAGTGGTGATGAAGGTGTGTAACTATTTTTGGTTAGGGCTTTCATATCTAATTTAATGTTGTTTTTACAGGAAGAACGCCTGTTGTTTCTGCTGATGTAATCAACATTATTTTCCAATTTAAAAGCTATTTGCATAGTGTTTTACATAAAATTAAGTTTTAGCATTCTTTTACCATGGTAGGATGAAATTTTTGTTATAAATTGAAAAATGTATTTGTAGGCGGTTTTGGCACTACGTCACTTACATTTCTATATTATTGAGCGACTAGTTTCGGGAGCCGTCTGCGTACAAGTTGTGGTACACTTACGTGATGTTCGATTCTTTCAGGTCCTTCGGGGCCATCTTGATAACCGTTTAATGTGCACATATTGAAAGCGACATAAGATAGCTTGCACTTATGAACGCTTACCTTAATTTTTGTTTTGTTCATTGTCTATTCAGTAATACTTTAAACCGATTAATGATTGAAATAAACAATTTACACAAATAATACGTAAAAATAGAAGCTAGTAACAGTGAAGCAACAAATACTACATAAAACATAATTATTTGTCACAAACTTAAATTGTCGTTTAAGAAATTGAATTCTGAGGAAGTTTTCATCAATTTCTTAAAAGATAAATGAAATTTGGGACAAATAATTAGATTTTATGTAGCATTATACACAAAACTATCTCTTCCACAAATACTTCCATAAATATAGAAAATGAGTAGTTGTCAAGCAGTTTTTGAGATTACTCACTCAGATAAGATGTTCTCCATATCTCCATAAGCGCTTTTCGGTCTGGTTTAGACCATCTTCAGTGGGTGTTGACCAGCTACTCATTTTCTATATAAAAGATATTTCACTTTTAACAACTTGAAAATGTTCTTATTTAAAACTTCCATAAATACTTGCAAGTTTTTCAAATTTTTCTAATTATTAGTCGTGAACAAACGTAATTGTGGAAATGCTGATGCCACCAAAAATAAAATAAATATGCCAAATTGGATATCTGTAAATAATTTTGCTTTGTCCGTGTGTTATCTACCGTAATTAGATTAATGCCCGATTCCACCAACATACGTTAAAACCGACGTTAACAAGTGTAACGTAACAATTGTCACAGCATTAACAAAACTGTTGAAATTCTTGTATTTCACCATCTTGTTTTCCGAAAATGTTAACAAACACGTATTAACGCCGAAATACTTCTAAATATTACAGATACAGAAGGCTATGAATGACTCGTATTATTTTCTGAACTTACTGCGACTGATTATTTTCCGTTTACACACAGCTGAGGCGGGTGAACAAAATCAGGAGGGAAGCCATGGGACAAATTTCTCATTAATCCAGAAAGAGTTGTTAGTTCAATTAGTGATTAAATATAAGGATATTGTGGAAAATAAAACGGATGCGGTAAATGTCAACGAGAAAGATGTGATGTGGACAAAGATTGGAAATAAGTTTAATTCGAATGAAAATCAGAAAAACGAGGCAACTTCGTCAATATTACGCAAATTTAAAATGAGGTGCGAAGGAGGACAGAAGTGGTGAGACTTGGAAGTTTCAAGACGGGGACAGATAATGTATTATCCACAGAATTCAGTACATTATAAAATCGCAAGATTATTAATACCTGAAACAAAGGTGAGATCGGCATATTCCTATTTGATGCATATTCTAATCTCTCATGTACTCCCTCAGTAACCTTTATAACAACTTGTTTCGATAGTCTATATATCCTTAGAAAACCTTCTGATAGTTCCTCAAAATCATTTGTCCTCATAAGTCGTTCCCTATTACGAATGTCATTTAGACGGTCTAAATATCGACATCAAAAGCTGCATTTATGCCCACCATCTTGACAATTTTACAGCTGTTAACGACTTAACAAAAGAAATAAGGCTTGTTGGTTTAACAAGAGATTTAACACGAGTCTTAAGCTAACATTGTTGCTGAACTGTAACTTTTGTTATAACTAAACCAACTAAACCAACATCTGTTGGTGAAATCGCGCGTAAGTATTGCCTTCCAGCTGATAATTTGATTCCGAAATTTGACCGAAAAGCATGTTTTGAGCCCATCTGAATTAAAAAGCATTTTTAGACAACTGTGTGCACGCATGTTTGTTAGGGTGTGACTGCGGACCAATAGGTTGCTCAAAAACCAAACGTTACTTAATTTCAAAGCCTTGATTTTAAGGTCAGTAGGTTCAAAGAATGCAACAAAAAGATTTCAAGTAAATTTGCACCCCCCCCCACCCAAAAAAATTATATTGAAAAATTGCTTTTTTTCTGAAACATGCCCAACAATTGATATTGACATTAAAAGTCCATATATGTATTACGTTTTCATGCCCGCCTCGGTAGCGTAGATAGTAACGTCTCTGCCTCAGGTTCAAGAGATTCCGAGATCGAATTTTAGTCAGGGTGAGTTATCTGGTTAAGGTTTTCCTGTTATTCCCTAATCCTGAAAGACGAATATCGGGTAACTCTAAGCTCTATGCACCCCAGGCTCATTTGAACATCATTTCACACATTTCATTCATCATCCGTTGTGACTTAACGTTGGAGGACTAAATTAAAGAATTATATGTGTTTTCATTAAAAATAAACGTTTCATCTTGAATTTTCTGCTAATAAGTTAATAAAATCCATTTCATTCCGAATTATTTTTTTATAATTATTTAACGCTAAAAACCCTTACACCACAAAATATATAGATCTCATAATACACAAGTTTATATCAAATTGATTATGGCGTTAACTATCTTCGACACCTTCTTTGTTTCTGGTATGAACTTTCAAATATGTGTAGTTTTTCTTTTCCTTTTTTATGGAACTCCTTTATTCTTGTGGGCAAGCAGAGATTATAGAACCACCACGGTATCACATAGTGATTCGCCTTTTAAAAATAGATTATTGCCTTAACCTACTGTATTCTTCTTATATCTAAGGAAATTTGCATAATAAAATGTTTAAAACTAAGTTTCTTACATATAGAGTCTACGAGACATGGCCCTGGCCACTTTCTCCATAGACATCTACCAATTACGGTATGTTCTTACAATATTCTCTTCCTTATATGCTAATTTCAACAACCTCATATTTAGTGTAATAACATTATCATATTATCACTTTTCGACTGATTGCATTTCATACTAGCATTCCAAAGAAATTCTTCCTATTGTCTTATCTGGTACTGTTTTCTGAACATGTTTAATTGCTGCCCTATTACAAACAAGTAATTTCTCCTTGAATAGTTCTTTTCCTCCAAATTAGATCCTCTATATTTTATCAAAATATACACTCCGAGGTCGGTTTTATTACAGATTGGACACATACCTTTCATTACTAGTATATTTCTTTTGTGCCCTTCAGTATCTACACTCCTAGAAGAAACTATGGCGCCTTTCTTCTTTACATTGCATATATCTAAATATGCTTTTTTGTTTTCGTCCTGCCTTAATCATTTTATAAAAGGCTAATAAACACTTTCATTCATCTCAGCCCAACTATTTTGAACATCCATATTTCAAACCTAATTCGGACGAATGTCCAAAGCTCTTGTACGATTCTAAGTCTTTGCCCTTATATATTCTAACCCATTCTTCCACAATGGCACTTAAATGCACTCATCCAGTTATCAGTACTCCAGGGCCTTTTTATGTTGAGGTAGCATTTTGAAATATAGAGGAACAAGCTTTTCTACTAACAGTTTGTAAATGAACGAGTAGATAAAATAATGGAAATACAACACGCTTATCTTATTAATAGTAATATCTACAAATAGATACGTTTATATTTATTAACATGTTTGTTTACTTACGAATATAATTCGTATTTTCCCAAGTCAACATCAGGTAGAGCTAAATGCGTGTGTAGATGGAGATTCCCCTTCTGCAGCACCTTATTTAGACAGAAATGTGGATTTGAGCACCAACGCCGGCCAGAGCTTTACCGCAGGGATGAGTGTTATTTGAGGATGCTTCATGTTTATATTCCCCTCTCCCTAAATCCCCCTAGGTACCATAAGTGCCCTTAGTGTTAACATCCCTTTGAGAGGAGCAGGCTTTACAGCTTGATGATTAATTTCTGATGTGGAACGCCAATTTTGTTGCTAAAGCAAGCATTGGAATGTGCTCAAATATGGGTCAATTCATATCAAGTGATCCAGCACTAGTTGCTTGACTATTTCAAAATTAAAAATATTACGTGTGTTAAGGGCCTTATATAATTATGGTTCAAAAACTCCATTATTTTATTCTCAAGCACTAATTTTTCATTTAGTCACACTTTGGAAGCATTGCATTTTCTTCAGTGATAAGCATTGAGCAAATTTTAATATTCATTGCTCTGGCATGCCCTAGCATAATCAAACAAAGACACTGATATTAAGCATAATACAGGCCAAACTTTTGTTCCTTTACTATACCACTCTAAAACGTCTCTTTCATGATTGACTTCAAGGTGAAATTTTGAATCATGAACACAGAAAATTTTGGAAATTAATCCTTCTTCCACACTAGCCGTGTGTATGCTAGTGGTTTACCAGGAAAATTCAAATCAGTTGAAGAAATAGTCTAGCTGGAATGTTGGTCATGGTAGCTCTATGGTTAAGAGCAACCGGATGGAGACCGGGAGATCCGTGGTTCAAGTCCCGTTTTTTCAGTCAGACCCTACAGAAAATTTTGTTTCCAAAAAATTGAGTTGGACAGTAGTTAATTAAACACTTCAGTTTTTAGGAAGCACCTATAAAATACTCAATGACAAAATGATTTTAACCTTGATAAATATTTTCTTTCATTTCATATATTGGAAGATAGATGAACCTCCACTTTTTCTTTTAAAAATTACAAATTTGCAGATTTGTATTTCTGGTGGGCGGATTTCTGAGGAATTTCTTACAGGAAATTAAATTCTTAAATGGCTCACATTTTTCTAGGTAAAACACAACAAATGAGATAATATATTTTTAATGGCAACTTACTACATATAAGTGCAAATCCCGAGCTTTACAGTTAACACCACTATTAGGTCATCTAGTGCAATTAGTAGTTAGAGGATCAAAACGGAGATCGAGAAATCCGTGGTTCAAATCCCGGCAATGGCATTGAATTTTTCTGTCTGACTCTTGCTTTCCAAACCTTGTCCTATACAAGGGTAGGTGAAAGAATTTCCATACTAGTTGTGACTAAAACGCGATTAACGATAAAGTAATAGTGAATAGGAACGACTTAAAACGTCCTATATGTTTAAAAAATGTGTTGATCAAACATTTAATTAATTTGTGGGCCACCTGATACGGATTGAACCACAATTAAGTTAACCTTCTTCTAAATTTGATTTATCTTTCATTTGCTGTATGTAGCAAAATTTTACGTGGCTTTAATTTGTCTCAATAATACTGAATAAGTTGCTTTCAAATGTGTAGATTAGAGAAACTACATCAGTTTTAATCTTTAGAAGGAAGCTTGTTTTTAAATATGTGATTATGGTACTCCATCCCTGAAATTTGGCCAAAAATTGTGCAAAATTAAAAAGAAAATAATGATTTTTTATAAGATATGAACTCCAAACATACAGAAAACATACTTTATTCACTTTATTCATTTACACTACAATTAACTAACGTTTTAAATGGGCAGGCACATGCTAATTAGTAACCACAAACAACTTTAGGCCTTGTTTTGTCGTTAACCATTTCTTAGCACATATGTGCATATTTCATGGCCAAAATACTTCACAAGATGCACTTTTAATTAAGATGTTTCACAAAATGTTCATTGCCTCTAAAAAGTACGTTTAGAGATGTCAGTATGCCTTAAAAATACCATGCTCAAATTATGAGAAATACATAATTTTGAAAAAAAAAAGTGTTAGAATTAAATTAAAAACTTAATAATTTTAGCCCCAAAATTAAGGATTTAAACAATAAATAGGATACCTTAGCTGCTTTATTTCCTGTAAAAAATAAAAGTTTGCTGCGAACAGCCTTAAAATATGTGGTATGGAGAATTTCTGCTACACAAATCAATTTGCAAGTGCAAGAATTTTAACAAACAGCAAAAACAAGTTTTTACACGATACCTTACCGTGGTTCTCCCAAATACATTACCTTATATAGGAGTATAGCCATGTAGCTAAGCTCATTATTTGTACACAACGCTAAAAATACACGTTTATCACATAGAAGTCCAGAAAGAGTGAAATACTTCACAATTTTTCAGATGAGCAATACTACAAGTTTGTTGTTCAACATTGTAATAATTCCCTGTGAAAAAATACTTAATTTTAAAATGCTTTCACGACACTACATATCTTGAATAAACTTCGTGATTTGTATAATACTACCTAAATAAGTTGTGAGATGTCTAAATTAGAGATTATGTACTTAATACGACCTTTTATTTATGAAGTTGTACGTTATTATGCTACAGATAGGTATATAAACAGTTCAATATCAGGATTTCAACTTTACTGTAGCACTTTAGTTTTCTTTTTAAGATGTTAACCACTCTCTCTCCCTCCCTCTCTTTTATGCATCACAACCCTAAGATTAATGGTGTAAGACCCTCCCTGTTTATATTTAATACACTATTTTTCATCGAAACCAGGACGTACATTACCGGCGCAGCCTAAGAAGCACCATAGGCTATGCATTAACATTTCCCAATTTAAAGCGATAAATATCCTCAATGAAAACAAAAGGAAGATCAGTTCACCTATTTATTGTAATAAAATAATAAGCCATAGGTACTGTCTAGGACTGTCAGGGCATGACGGTTAACGCCATCTGTCCTGAACAAAGGCACACGCACAGGCACGAACGCACGCACTCACGCACACACACACAAACCGCACAACATAGAAAGCTCAAACATTTCAGTAAACTCTCCATTTTCTCCTCATGCAGTCAAAGCGTTAAACAAAACCAAAATACATCAAAATAATACGGCTAGTGACCCACAAATAAATACACACACATTCTTCGTAAGTGCTATAAAAGCACACTTAGTGGTTGAATGCTCAGAGAACTGATCTCTCACCTGGAGGCCCCGCGTTCGATTCCTGTCACGGGGAATTATTCCCTACCCTCTGTAGAATCTATAATTTTGGGTGTATGAGTTAGTGTGTGGATAAATATAATTAAGAACAAGAAAATCTACAGTAACCTAACACAATATTTTAAAGAGCAAAACAAAGAACACCCTCTTATGTTTCAGTCAATCCCTCTCCCTTGATATAGCCTTAAGAGTTAAATGTGCTATAGAAAAGAAAATTAAAGAAAGTCATTTTATATGAAATATATAAAACTTAGGAATATTTCTGGGGAAAAATGTAAATTATATAACCTGTACTTTAAGTATCACTCAAAACCTCGCTTCTACATAAATTATCACCCACAAAACAAACTTAAGCAATTATATTTATTTGTGACTACTTGTCAATTTAAAAATTATGGTTTTAATCTCATTATGTCTGAAAAATGATACCTGGTTACAACTCCTAAGATGGTTATGAATATCAACAGATTTATCTCATTCTTCAGGGGTGAGGAAAACGAATCTTTGATACGAATTTGAAATTCCCCATTTTATTTCTGAACATCAAGTATTAGCTTATTTTCAAAATATTTTATTTCCATCTCACTCAACTTACTTTTGTGTGACATCCTTTATTAGTTCTTCCATGTACAACATCTCGTCAACATTGAATTTTAGTTAAAGTTAAAAATTAACAATCCTAAAAATATTAACTTTTCATTAAATTCATATGAAAATTTAATAAATCCTAACGCACTCATGCGAGCCGAATAGAATTGCAAACTCATTCTATAGCTTAATTATAATGTGACCTCGCCACCTGCTATAGCAAATGCCAGTCAAATAGCGTTGAATTATTGTTTATTATCCTGAGTGGGGTATCTCAAGTAATACGATCTGTGGTCTGCATTCTGTAGGTCATCAGTTCGATTTCCGTTACCGAACTTCCTGAACTATGCATTTTTTCGGAGGTTTCTTCCGTGTCCCCGGAGGTTTCCATGAGCGCTGGAGAGGATAATTACATCCTCCCCGAGTTCTCTCTCACTCTCGCTCTATTTCACTTTGATTTTCAATTCTCCTTCCGTCTTGGTTAACTATTTGATGGTTCTAAGAGCTAGAGAGGGTTTCAGCGTGCTTGGTAAGGAACTTTCTTAATTCCTCGTACCCCAGTTCCCAAGCCACCCCGGGAACATGTACGCCCCCCTGTAGATTATATCAGCTACCACCGGGCAGTTTCAATGAATTAGAGGCCACCCTTAGTATTTTTGCACCGCACACCTCCCCTCCGGGGGTGCCACGCCAGTGCATAGGCACAAAATATCTTCCTTCAGTTGAGTTCTTGAGGCTCCCTTCCGAACCTTGCCAGAGTCATGATATAACGATACAAGAAAGATTATACTAATTTTGTACATATCGCACAAAAGAAATTTGAGAAAATGTTGCAATTTCAGAAATAAATCATTCTAAAATATTCTGCAAGAGAACAGTTTTGTAAACTGGAGTATTCCCTCTGCTATGTGTAAATTAAACATGTTTTTTCTCCTTTAATTTGACTGCTGAAATTGTTTAAAGTGGTGTGCGGTTTCTTAAGATACAATATGTGTATGTCTTTTCCTGGGCACGAATAAACCTAATAAACCCTTCTCGAAGCGTTTCCTTGATTTCATTTCCTGTTAATTTTGCTTCCCTTTTCATGTCACCACTGTTGCTTCAATTCTTTCACTCATTATGTGTTTTATGTTCCTTTTCCGACTTTAGGTTTCCATTTTTGAAATGTTCCTTCGTTCATAACCAGATATCGGATCCCGTACACCTTATCAGTCAAGGTACGCGCACAGGTATCATACAAGGTCAGACGCGACATCAACAAACGTCAGTGACAAGTACACCGAAGCGCTGTGTGTGTACAGTCCAGTACGGATTCAAAGTGTAAGCTACGTTACAACATGCCATCCTTCTCATTGCTTTCGATGTGGGAATTACAGCGAACAACCATGTTCATTTGTAAACTGTCGAACGTGAATTTTCTGCGACTCTCGCTGGAACAATATAAAAATATTGGCAGAAAGTTCGTTAAATGTCACATGACGTTAATGGTACATATGAGTGGTACAAATCATTTTCATATGTTTGCCCGAGACTTAGGTTATTTCTTATATTACGCAGCACTTAAAATCCGGTATTTTTGTGTTGAATACTGAACAATTCATTTTTGTTCGTTTAGTAGGTGGTGCATTCTCTATATTGTTAATTTTTGCAGACGCCTCCTCGACATCTTTTAGACAGCTCGAAAGTACATTCTTCAAGCTGTTTAATGATTGTTGATAATATCCATAACTTTTGATTTATAAAATGGAGGTTGTCCAATAATTGTTGTGAAAGTAATGCTATTAACACAATGTGTCCAACACCTTGCATCCCCTGCGTGGGGAGCAGTAGATATAATGAAACTAAAGGTACGCGTTGCGAACCGGACCATCCCTGCGTAATGTTCTCGGGAATGGCGCCCTCAGATATATACTGCGAGATCATTTTCTCTCATTTTTGCAGCCCACCTTATTTTATCATTTAACAAATGCATCACATTTAAACGCAGCATTAAATATATAGTATTTTTCACATTTTACAGGAATGCGGTACTGAAAGCATACGAAGGGGACGGCATTAGAAATAGAAAATAGAATTTTCTCCAGTCAACCGGTATTCTACAATTAGCCTCTAATGGTTTTCATGACTAAGCCAGATGGCTCCACGGTATAGTTAGAAGCGCACATGTGTAAGATGCTAGTTTCCGTTGACCGCTTACTATACATTGGTTCTTCGTCATTTTCCCTGCCGGTAGCCGCATAATTACATAGTTTCTCGTCTACCACAATTTTCTTATCGTTATTTCCCCTTAAATCCGTTTTCTTTGATTCATTAAGGTGCTTTTTACATATTAATTGCTGACTTACAATTTTAATAATTTTATAAACAAAACATAGATAGAGGACTAAATAATCGTCCTAAAAGATATACCAACTGAGGGAAGGGTTATTTCCACTCATCAAGCGCGGACACCTCACACACTGCGATCTATGCGATATCTTGGCGCTTAACACAGACAACAGGAGGAAGAGATGAAGTGAAGGAACTACAGGAGCCTACAGGCCACATAAATGCATAACAGTTCCTAGTTGCAAGACCCATTCCATTACGGAGATGCCCAGAGAGGGTACTGAATGATCGCAGCACTATATACCCTTTCCTTTGAACAAGCATACGCGTCATCTGTCCGACAATATCATACGCCACGAAACCTATAAGCACATGTGAAACTTGAAAAGAAACGTAATTAAAAGGAAGCTACGGAATGCAAATCTTTGTAGATGACAAACCACCCCTACATTTCTCTACCGAACAGGTAAAACCACGGAAAATTCTAGGATAGGGGAAACTACCGAAGGGACTCGAACCCGGGATCTCGCAAGTCACCAAAGAGCCATTTCACTCGGTCTCATCAACTAGACTGCTGAGCTTATAGTGTGAAATATACTCTGTCAGGGATAATGTTCCCTTCTGAGCTAAAATGTCAAAGTTCATTCACAGAATGTAACATTTCGGTATAAAAGTGATTTTCGACAATTAGTGTTAGCGTTCCCTATCCCTTTTCGTCAGAGGGCTTGATTGCAACACTGCTGGAGATCGGTTGAGCAGCTACACAGTTTGGAAAGCCAGACATGCGCGGTTGGAGAGTTTTGGAGTTTGGAAGTTTTGAAGTACTGACCACATCCAACTTCGCAATTCTGCGCTCTGCACATGATGGTTTTTGTGAACCGAGATAGAAGAGGCTTGATTCATGGTAGTCAGTTAGTGTTCGCCAGAAAACGTGTTCCATTAATCTTCTCCAGAGGATTTTAAATATGATACAGCATTATAATATAAGTTTTGGGTATTGTTCATACTAAAACAAGTACGAATCTGTAATGCTAGTGCTTTATAAGAATTTTAAATAGGCCTCGAAAGTCCTTTTAAAAGGATTGTTAAAATGTTTTCGTAGTTTTTAACTAAGCATTTAAGGGAAGTGGGAAGTGAAGATTCAGTTAACCCAGGAAACATCTATGTCTCCGGCTGCAATTAACAGATCCATGTAAATAAATGTTGTATCGTCAGATAAATATAAAAACTTTGCACATAATTTTCGTAAGGAAACTGATCCCAAAATTGAATCTAAATTCTTAAAAAAAGACCTTCATTTTTGAAAATATAAATAGTTCAGTGCACGTGTATGTCAAACAATCGTGCTAAAATTTCAGCCTTGGAGCATTCATAGCCTTTTTCTGAAAAAAGGAATACATATTTGTAAAAATATAGAACTGAAATAGTATATCAAATTTTACAGATATGACCAACATTAGTGATTTCAGGGGAATATCCATCACTGCCGTCATTCTGGGCTTCCTCGTAAATTTCAAGTCTGTCTTTTGACCCGTAACCGCTTAGCTGAAGCCTGTGATATCCTTTCATCAAATATCAAGCGCCAAGATGGAAGACGAATAACAAAGCAGGCATAAAAATCCTGCATTTACCGAGCGAGGTGACACCGAATTCGGGAGGTTGCCGGTTCGATTCCCATCGATCAACCATTCTAACTGGAGTTTTCTGTACTCCACGCTCCCTTTCCTTGACTTTCTCATTTCTCTCCCTTTTTATCTTCCAAGTTTGGTTATTAGTACCGTAGTTCTGGCGAATGCCGACAGATTGCACGGATGCATGCGCTCTGTAAATCTTCTTTCCTGGCTCCTCTTGAAGTGTCCAGATCTGAACGCTCATTTCGTCGCCCCTTCCTTAGGTGGTGCACCCGATGTCAATCTCTCTCATGTTAGGGACCTCTGTGCGTCTCTGGCCTACGCCGACTCTGCCATCTGCTGGTCTGTGGCCTCCCTTCGCCTGATCTGCAGGTGGACCGGTATTGCTGCTGTGACGTCAGCTCATGCTGCCCTACATGCTCCCACTGAAGGGGTGTTGAATGTGTGACGTCACAGCACTCTGTGCTGCTGCTGCTGCTGCTGCTGCTGCCGCCGCCGTAAGGTAAGAAACAGTTTCGCGGCATGAGAGATGCAGTAGAGTAGGAAATACAGGAAACGTCTTATTTTTATAACAGAAATAAAATCCTCTGTATATGTTAATGTTCTTTTAAGTTACAAAATTGGTCACAGATTATGAAGAATTACATTTTAGTTCTGCGAGAAAATATAAAACAATTCTACTTTAAGTGAAGAACAGTCACGTTATAACGTAAATGAAATAGAACATAATACTATTTTCTCCGTGATTTAGAAGGAACCTGTATCTACAGAACACTAGATTGAACCTTTTTCCATATTTTTTGTCTCATTTTTGTCTAACTAGCTTGTGAATGTTAGGATGTAATGTTTGTGAAATTTTTCATCGAAAGCTGTATGTTAGATCGTTATCCGACAGGCTGCTCCGGGATTTCAATTCAGCTAACTTCCTAACAGAAAAGAATTGTTAGTGCGCTTGTGTCCAACTGAACATAGTACGTAATATCCGTGCAGCTGTTGCTTACAAACTTGTAAATCTGGTTTCCGAAACACTCTTGTAAAACTCAGCGGTCATCATCGTGATTGCATTTGTACTTCAATAAATCGTCATTATGGAAATTCAACAGTCCCATTTGGTACCCGGTAGGATTAGGATAACTACGAAGGGGACTACGACCAGTCAAACTATTTTACCTGTGCCCCAAAGTGGGGCATCCGCGGGAGGAAGGAGGAGGCAAGAGAGACAGAGGAGCCGTCCCAAGGAGCCACGACAGTGCAGAGGGCACGGTCCCTACATTTTACTTCTATGGAAACTTCCTCCGTTAGGCCAGGACAACGGTGTTCCCCACTCCACTGTGCCTCGGAAGCAGTCCCAGCAGCCGGTTCGGAGACCGGCAGCCGGCCTAAGGAGGAGGAAGTGGTTCACTCAAAGCATATCACCCTGCCATGCACCGCTGAGACACCCACCTACAGTTCTACCCTCAAAGAGAGCACCAGATGGGAGATCGTATTGAAGCGAATATAATAATGTGTGGCGCACAGTTCCACGTTCACGCTACAGTTTGAAGCAAATAGTGTATAGCTCAGGGTAAAGCAATGAGGTTTATCTCAGGGTATGCGTGGATATCTACGAGAAGGATGGTTTTAATGACACTGGAATGTCCGTTTCAAACTGGTTTAACGACTGCTTCTTTTATCATTACATTAAACTTGAAGTTGCCGACCAAGGGTTACCAATATCACTGTTTAGAGTTACTATATGAGATATGCTTATTGCCCGATAAAACTTAATTCGTTCTTCATGTACATACGAACCGACAAATATCTTCTCTCATCACTTCTGGTCTGCCCTGGACGAAGACAGAAGAAGAGGACTGCCCTAATCGGCTTCACGCCGAGGACTGAGTGTCATCCACAGCTGTGCGTGGGTGTGTAACTTTCTCTTCTGGAAGCCCTCTTTTCACACAAATATTCCCTTTGTAACTATTTTTGTCCATTGTGATTATTATACTCGCATACCATTATTAAGGCTCCAAGAATACCTATTCAAACGGAGTCAAGTGCTACCCTTTGGAACTCTGCTAAGGACACTGTTTCTTTTGTTTCTTTTGTTAAAACAACTATTCAACCCCGTTGCTATTCGACTCAACTGCACCTGCACTCGTTCCGCACAAATATACATTCCTTTGAAATCCATAACGATTCTTTATACATTGCATACCTTAATTTCGGTATCAGTATGAAAGGATAATGAAGATGAAATGAAGGGACAGGAAATTCGGGGCATGTAATTAACCTACCCAGCATTCGCCTGGCGACCCGGGTAATCCCCCGAAAAAGCTCATGGGTCAGGTAGGTTGGCCACGGGAATCGGACCCAGGCCACCCGAATTGTACACAGACGTGCAAAAGTCTTCCGATGGAAGAGGGGAAACAACAATCATCATCATTGACATCATCGATACCATCATCATCACGACAGTAATAATATAATAATAATACAATTAATAATGATAATGATAATGATAATGACAATGATAATAATAATAATAATAATAATAATAATAATAATAATAATAATAATAATAATAATAATAATAATAATAATAATAATAATAATAATAATAATAATAATAATAATAATAATAATAATAATAATAATAATAATAATAATAATAATAATAATAATAATAATAATAATAATAATAATAATAATAATAATAATACTAATAGCCACAACAACGACTACGACGACCACGATGACGATGACGATGAGGATAACGATGACGATGACTATGAATGATGATGATGATGATGATGATGATGATGATGATGATGATGATGATGATGATGATGATGATGATGATGATGATGATGATGATGATGATGATGATGATGATGATGATGATGATGATGATGATGATGATGATGATGATGATGATGATGATGATGATGATGATGATGATGATGATGATGATGATGATGATGATGATGATGATGATGATCATGATGATGATGATGATGATGGTGATGGTGGTGGTGTTGATGATGGTGATGATGGTGATGATGGTGATGATGGTGATGATGGTGATGTGATGGTGATGATGGTGGTGATGGTGATGGTGATGGTGATGATGGTGGTGGTGATGGTGATGGTGGTGGTGATGGTGGTGATGATGGTGATGGTGGTGGTGATGGTGGTGGTGATGGTGGTGATGATGGTGATGATGGTGGTGGTGATGATGATGATGGTGATGATGATGATGATTATGGTGATGATGGTGATGATGGTGGTGGTCATGGTGGTGATGATGGTGGTGATGGTGGTGATGTTGGTGATGGTGATGGTGGTAGTGGTGGTGGTGGTGGTGGTGGTGGTGATGGTGATGGTGGTGATGGTGGTGATGATGATGGTGATGGTGATGGTGGTGGTGATGGTGATGGTGGTGGTGATGGTGATGATGGTGATGATGGTGATGATGATGATGATGATGATGATGATGATGATGATGATGATGATGATGATGATGATGATGATGATGATGATGATGATGATGATGATGATGATGATGATGATGATGATGATGATGATGATGATGATGATGATGATGATGATGATGATGATGATGATGATGATGATGATGATGATGATGATGATGATGATGATGATGATGATGATGATGATGATGATGATGATGATGATGATGATCAGACCTACTCCATAGTTTAGTGGTGATACAGATACTTGTCGAGGTGCACCCTGAGATAATAGCGCCTCCTCAGCCATAACAGCGACGAGTTCGACGAAGGCAACGAATCGTCGCTTCGAAGCCCGCCGGGGCGAGGGACCTTCGAGATTACGCGACAATATTAGTGTTTCAACGTTCGAATTTAAACTAATGAACATAAGTGTAGAACAAATTGAAGATTGCATCGGATACTATTTGCACTTCTACGAATTTAACTAAAAACCTCTAATGACTATTCTAATGTATTAATTTAGGCCATATGCCCGCCTCGGTAGCGGAGATGTCAGCGTGTCTGTCAAGGTTCAAGAGGTCCCGAGTTCGAAACTCGATCAGGGAGATTTACCTGGATAATTTTTTTCCAGGGTTTTCCCTTATCCTGAAAGACGAATGTCGGGTAACTAAGTTTTTTTGGACCCTGGTCTCATTTGAGCTTCATTTCACCCATTCCATTCATCGTTCGATATGACTTAACGTCGGAGGACGTAAATTACCAAAAAAAAAAAAAAAAGTTACATTGTGTATGTATAGTTTATAGACGATTTTGAGGATGGAAAACTGTGTAGTTCGTTTTCTTTTACACTCCTGGAAATTGAAATAGGAACACCGTGAATTCATTGTCCCAAGAATTGACACATTCCTGGGGTCAGATACATCACATGATCACACTGACAGAACCATAGGTAGATAGACACAGGCAACAGAGCATGCACAATGTCGGCACTAGTACCGTGTATATCCACCTTTCGCAGCAATGCAGGCTGCAATTCTCCCATGGAGGCGATCGTAGAGATGCTGGATGTAGTCCTGTGCAACGGCTTGCCATGCCATTTCCAGCTGGTGCCTCAGTTGGACCAGCGTTCTTGCTGGACGTGCAGACCGCGTGAGACGACGTTTCATCCAGTCTCAAACATGCTCAATGGGGGACAGATCCGGAGATCTTGCTGGCCAGGGTAGTTGACTTACATCTTCTAGAGCACGTTGGGTGGCACGGGATACATGCAGACGTGCATTGTCCTGTTGGAACAGCAAGTTTCCTTGCCGGTCTAGGAATGGTAGAACGATGGCTTCGATGACGGTTTGGATATACCGTGCACTATTCAGTGTGCCCTCGACGATCACCAGAAGTGTACGGCCAGTGTAGGAGATCGCTCCCCACACCATGATGCCGGGTGTTGGCCCTGTGTGCCTCGGTCGTATGCAGTCCTGATTGTGGCGCTCACCTGCACGGCGCCAAACACGCATACGACCATCATTGGCACCAAAGCAGAAGCGACTCTCATCGCTGAAGACGACACGTCTCCATTCGTCCCTCCATTCACGCCTGTCACGACACCACTGGAGGCGGGCTGCACGATGTTGGGGCGTGAGCGGAAGATGGCCTAACGGTGCGCGGGACCGTAGCCCAGCTTCATGGAGACGGTTGCGAATGGTCCTCGCCGATACCCCAGGAGCAAAAGTGTCCCTAATTTGCTGGGAAGTGGCGATGCAGTCCCCTACGGCACTGCGTAGGATCCGACGGTCTTGGGGTGCATCCGTTCGTCGCTGCGGTCCGGTCCCAGGTCGACGGGCACGTGCACCTTCCGCCGACCACTGGCAACAACATCGATGTACTGTGGAGATCTCACGCCCCACGTGTTGAGCAATTCGGCGGTACGTCCACCCGACCTCCTGCATGCCCACTATACGCCCTCGCTCAAAGTCCGTCAACTGCACATATGGTTCACGTCCACGCTGTCGCGGCATGCTACCAGTGTTAAAGACTGCGATGGAGCTCCGTATGCCACGGAAAACTGGCTGACACTGACGGCGGCGGTGCCCAAACGCTGCCCAGAGAGCAGCATTCGACGGCCAACACCGCGGCTCCTGGTGTGCCCGCTGTGCCGTGCGTGTGATCATTGCTTGTACAACCCTCTCGCAGTGTCCGGAGCAAGTATGGTGGGTCTGACACATCGGCGTCAATGTGTTCTTATTTCCATTTCCAGGAGTGTATTTGGCTTTACAGTTTGCATTTCTCCATAAATGTATTGACACAATCTGTTAACTGTAAATACAGTTTACCTTGTAAACTAAGGTTAAGTTCGTTGAGGTGAAAAGTTAAATCGCTTAGAAAGGCCAAGTCACAAATAAAAATCTTTAAGTTCCGGAACTGCAATCCCTTTAGTTGTTAGGAAAATGTGGATTTTTTCCTTGCAACATTCCTTGGAACATTTTACCTCTGCATAGCCTTCTAAACTAGCACTGGTATGGCAAATCCAAATATTCGGATTCTCATATTGTCAAACATTTTGACACTATTTTTGTCGAAGTGCAAGAGCTCTAATTATATTTACAGTTTTAACACAGAAAGACATGTTTATTCAATATGGCTGATTTCACACAGAGCGCTTCTCGCTGCATTATGCAGTGAATGGCTACAAAGCTATCAGAGGAAGTAATTTTGTGAAATAAATTTTATGAGTCCTCCTATCAAACTTACTAGATTTCCCACAATAGCTGGAGGCCCATCTATAGTTACCCAGATCATCTTACGGCATTGAAGCCCAAACTTTGATACTACCTTCATCACTGCTTCATAAGCATCTTAACCTCACGTATGATCTTTCATTGTATAATCGTCTAACAACTCCTCGATCACATAATTCTGCATCTATACCTCTAGCAAGCACAGCATGTTGTGCCGGATCTTTAATGTCAGAGGTTTCGTCTATGGTAAGGGAAAAACGAACAAGTTTATTTAATTTGTCTATTAATTGTTCCTCCAAGTTTTGCCCCTTTAAACAGTTCTGTTAGTATCTCGTGACAGATTGATAGTTTCTAAAGATTTTCTTATTGTTGGACAAAGCTCTTCTATTGCAATGTGCAAATACTTTCTATCAGAAAATTGTTTCGATGTTTTAGCAATAAGTGTGCGATTCTGCAGCTAGGACCCAAACCACTTGTTGCACTTATTTTCTGAAGTAAAGCCGAGAGACTCATACCTGCATTTTTTCTTTTAACTCTTCTAAAACTTTCTCACCAGCTTCAGCTGACAATTTGTCTTCGCTATAGGCTTCCGCGTGAGCTGCATTGAATGTCTTTTTAGGCAGAAGCTCGTTATGTATTCAGTATTCAAACATTGTGCTTCACGACCGTGAAAAACAAAATAAAAGTACTTGTTCTCCTATACCCGATCAAACACTTTCTGTTTGCTCATGTTGCATATGCAAGCCACCACTGCACTGACAAGACGCCACGTGTCTATAACCGGTTTAGCTGTTCTGTCTAACTGGGTCTAGAGAGTAGTTGGGCGAGATTGAAGGTAAATTCACACTTATAGTGCCTTCCCACCCTGATGTAGTCATTATTATACTGAACTATATATCTAATTCACCGTAATGTTTATTAAAATGCAGTGCGTTTACAATCTTTTCATGGCTAGCAAATGATACAATTTGAACTTTTCAGGAATAGTCTCTATAGTTTTCATTTGGATCGAGTTTTGAATAATTCTGTATGACTAGTAAACCAAAGCTACAGGGGGAGGACTTAAATGACGTATATCTCCTTGAAACACCTTTTATTTCAAATGTCCTTTTTTGGCATCCGGATATTCGTTATCGTTATTTGAACGCTTAAATACCCCGCCATTTTTAACTGTTGTTGCCATCGGTTGCCTCCTGCGATATGGAGTATATAGAGGTACATAGTGTACAGCATTTCAGACCTGTGTATAGGGACCCGCTTTTACACACTTGACTGCTATTGCGACTTCTGCATCTTCATTGTACCTACAACGACATGTATAATCAGAACATTCTTCAAAAGTTTACCTTTATTAACAATGCAGTAAATAGAATATATATGTTGTAATAGTTTCTTTAGATGAATATAGGGTCATTATAATATATGGTAAACCATTCATGAGCTGTAATCGCGTGCGAGAGAACCAAGCGTCACCTGGGAAATGGTACCTGCAGAAGCGTAGTAAAATCCTTAGCGTATCGCAGATGTTGGAAATCTTGACCACCTATTCTCAAACAGGCAGTATATCTCGTTACAGTGGTTCGCCCACTCATCAAAGCTCAGTAGGAAAGAATCCTTGATATTTCTTGCATGGTGTTATCACTCAGTCGCTGTAGTGAACGAGGGCTGGAACGATATACTATTCTTCAATTAACGTTGTAAATAAAAATCGCAACAATTAGTTCGGAAGAACAAGATGAGCACAAACCAAAGTTTAAATTTTTCATTATTTCACTTAATTATCACATTTGAAAATTTGGAAACCTTATATAACATTGTGGAATTTTGTTTCACTCAAACATAAGATGTTTCCTCTTCCATCAAATGATCAAAAATGGTCCTGGAATTAGTCTCAGTTTGCTCTGCACTATTTATTTCATTTAAGGAAATAGATCGTATTTTAGCACCTATTGTACTCCACACTCCAATTTTCAGGACATAGTATTGCTTAATTGCAATAGCACAGGTTTTCTGAAGCTCTGTAGTTTGTTGAGAGTGTTCGCGCAAACTTTAGCGAGTTTCGAAGCTAATGTTCTAAACTAGCACCGCTTTAATCTGGTTTATTTGCTGTTAAAATGGACCTTCTTTTAGATATTTGTCTAACACCTAAACAGAAGCTTCAAATTTATTCACGATGATATTCATATCTTTTCTTGCACCTGTGATAGTTTGGAAAACTTCCAAAAAATTTCCGTGTATACTGTGAGCAGATTCATGTTTCAAATAAACTTTGCAAATAAAACATGCTTTCTTCCGCATAAAAATGACCTACACGTTTACTGAAGTGACAGAAGTGCCTGGCTGACTGGACATTATACAGCAATGACAGTAATACATAGCATTAATGTACTTTCAGGCAGAAATCGTCTGCCCGATGTCCCACTAGATGGCAAGGGAAAACAGAAAAGAAAAAAGCTGCAAGTTGGTCACCATATAACGTAATGACCCTTTGTAATTTTACACATTAGATGTTTAAAATAATATTTCCTTAATGTTTTATTCCTTGAAGGAAAAGGACTTACATAAGACTGAAATGCAAGTACAGGTTGCTTTTATTTCTCAAATTAAAATTTACTATAGGTATACCTTTTTGTTTCGTATTCAGAAAGCTGTGGGACATTGCATAACTGTCATATAATAAATAATACCGTTATGTATTAATTAGGTGCAACAGGTATATAGACTTATCTGGGTAACGTTTTCTTCTAGGGGTTTCCCTTATCCTGAAATAGGAATATCCGCAATTTAGCATTTCACCCAATTCATTTATCGTCCGTTATGACTTAACGATGGAGGATGTAGATTAAAAAAAGACTGTAATCTAGTGTATCTAGGTTAGACACTACCAGCCAAAAATAGTGAATGACACTAGATGTTTGAAAAGCAAAGAAATATTCTGAAACCACATAGTTCCCTTATACAAACATTTATATGTGCTAATTCCAGTAGCGCAAGTAAAAATCTACTTAGCATATATTATATTGCGTTTCTAATTAGTTTACTTTATTGCGTTGAACAAAGGCATGCGACATTAATATAAGCTCATCATGCTAATGCTAATTTATGTTCGTTTCGCGGGCGTTAAGCTGTAGCATTAAATCATATAGCACTGTAGGCGGGACAAGAATAATGATCATTTAAGCAGGAGGCATAAAAGCATTGTAAAACATTTTTGCTGCTGTGACAATGTGGTGAATTAAAACCCAGTTTATCTACATTGGACTGATATAAACTGTGACACGTACTTACTAATTATAGTTCAATATTACAGTATATATCCCATTGTTAATAAACACCAACTAGAGCAGGAAACTGCAAACAGTAACCAAATATTGTAATACATTAACAAAAAGCATTGTAAAAACTCTGAGGTTTACAATCGCATGACTATCCACCTTCTTGCCATTTATCTGTGGGTATAAAAAATATTTTTTCGAATAGTATATTATTCTGTCCACTTCATTCTAATTGTAATTAACCTTTAATTGATACAAATCTTCGCATAGTCACATTACAAAGAGAACAGCAAAAGCCCACGTTTAGGAACTGGATGCAGTATATTGATCTTTAAAATCTATACAGTAATGTCCAACCGCAGTCGAAAGATGGGAGGGTTCGTGAACATCTTCCCACTCGCTACGGCATTTGATTGTTAGCATACGAACCGACTGTAGGTACGATACAAACGATGGAGCACGTTTGCAGAGATTCGAGGTAGTTTAAATACTGTTTATCTATATGTAATAACGCATAGTAATATCAAGTCCTTTGTACGTCACATTCCTTTTTGTGACGTTCCTAACACGTCTTACTTTTCAAACAAGGTTAGCGATGCTTGGAGTTTAGCCTGTAGATTCTTTTACTGTCTATTGTAATCTAGCTTCAGCTACAAACTAAACAAAAATATCTATTATACAAGTGCAAAATGAATAAAGAAAATCAATATTGCAATGCTATTAAAATTATGTGAAATGTAATTCCTGAAAGAGCGTGTTGTCCATATTCAGAAATATACTTTCGAAATATTGTACTGAGTCTTCAACTTCAAATAGTTTGCGTGAATTAAGCATTTTACTTGACCGTTACAAAACTATTCCATCTCCCATGATTGATGAAATAAATATCTGGACATCTCTGAATATGTCAACGCAAAACTTGAACTCTCAAAGTATTAAGTATTAAGAATAACTAAACACTATAGTAACACAACTTCACTATTACTTATCTTGTTTAAAATCCTTGGTACCAGTTTCGAAGCAAAATCTGCTTCATTTTCAACCTGTCAGCTTGACACTGACACACTGACTGACTGACCTAGACAACTTCCGGAGTTTGAAGAATAGCTCCCTATCTTACTGCCATCTACCGGGGACAACACAAACTTATGGACGACATCTAGTTGTGGGATATCAAAATTCATCACGCGATCTTAATTTTTCAAAATAAATGTTTTCTTCCAAACCATTAAATCTATCGGTTCGTTTAATTATTTCAATAATTTAATTTCTGGGTTTATATCATGATTAGATGACCAAAAGTGATCAGCTACTGCCGATTTATCTGTCTGGTTATATTTTATATTTCTTCGCTCTGATTTCTAAATTACGTTTGATCCTACCAATATAAATCTCATCGCATTCTAAACAGTTAACTTGATAAATACCAGATTTTTTGTTGTCTGAAATGTTGTCTTTTTTTTAGAAAACTGTAGTAAATATTTATACTGTATTTATTTTGAGGTGCCAGTATTATACACACTTATTTGAAAAAAATTTGTGATTTTTTATTTGCCCATGGATGATAAGTAAATTTTTTGAAAATGTAACAATTTCTTAATTTTTAAGTGTGGAAACATCATGTACATTTCTTATATTTAATTTTTTCTAACTTTTGTGTATAAAATGTTTATTAAAATCATTAATTAAAGCAGTGTTAATAATGTGTTTACATTCTGTATTAAATTCTTCCTTGTTAAGAGGTATATTTATCAACATTTCAGAAATATTAAATATAAACAGACAGATAAATCGGCAGTGGCTGATCATTGTTGGTCATCTAATCATGAAATAAACCCAGAAGTTAAATTATTGAAATAATTGGACGAACCAATAGATTTAATGGTTTGGGAGGAAATATTTATTTTGAAAAATTAAGATCGCCTGATGAATTTTGATATCCCACATCTAGATGTCATCAATAAGCTTGTGTTGTCCCCGGTAGAGGGAAATAAGATAGCTATTCTTCAAACTCCGGAAGTGGTCAAGGTCAGTCAGGTAGTTTGTCAGTGTCAAGCTGACAGGTTGAAAATGAAGCAGATTTTGCTTTCAAACCGGTCCGAAGGATTTTAAATAAGATAAGTAATAGTGAAGTTGTGTTACTATAGTGTTTAGTTATTCTAAATACTTAGTTTACTTCACTGTCAGCAGCTTCAGCTTTTTACACAACTAATGTGAATGGTATCATAAATATGATGATATCAAATAGCTTGCAGGTTCCATGTCCGTTGGTTCTTTCCTTTCACGCCAAAGAAATGGGTACAGAGTCCATAGCTCAGTAATTTGCAGTATTACCGTTGGGCCTGCCTGTTTTGCTTTACTTAATTTTGTTCATTTTAAAAAAAAATAATAAAGTTGACAACGTTGTCTGTGTTTCTATGCTGTTTGTTTTCTATGCTTTTTTCATGCAATTACGTGGACCCAAGAATATCGCAGCCATCCTAAGGGAATGACGAAGTATTGGTTAACTTGTATCGTTAATAACCGATATCTGAGAATGGGTTCTGGCACAAAAGTATTACCCGAAATAAATTGAGCTTTGTAAAAATTATATTTTTGAGAGGTGCGCTTTCGTCCATCGCTTAACGTAAAGGGTTGCAGTTATGAAAACGCAATTCCTTTCTAATGAAGTGGAGCTCAACACAATTCAAGACACACGTTTTATGTCACAAATATTTTGATGTGTGGTAACTATCAAACCTGTTAAAGAAATTCTTGAAAATAAAACTTTTGAAAAATCTTACATGTAAAGAGTAATTTGATATTGAAGAATTTCTTGAAAATCATCTCATATCTTTAAAAACAACTGAAATTAGATCAAATGGACATTCGAACAAACCTTGTTGTTTTAATAAGCTGTTCACTCACACACAGTGTTCTTTTTTTATTTTAACTAAGGGAGACTTAAAAGGTGTACTTCCGGTGAAATCTCAACATCAATTTTTAGTGGAATAACGTATCTCTTCTAATAACTACAGGTAAGCAATAAAGAAGATAACAAGTTTCTTGCAAAATTAATGCATATATTTAAATTTTGTTTATAATAATTCCCAGTAATTTATACAAGCACACAAGTGGCAAATGGTTACATGTTTGTTAATTGGACAATATCTCTTGTCTTCAAGAAAATTAAATAATATGAAAATTATAATTTGTTGCAAGATTCTATTCCAAATCGTAAAAGAAATATTGAGAAATGTATGCTTTAATTAAACAGTTGTATCCTCTATTTACAGCTAGAATAATAACTGAATCTTAGACATTAAAGTAATAGATACAGCATCTTTTGTAGCGTTTTGGCGCAAATAACTAATGTATTTCCATCATTGGAATCTATTATCAGGTTTTATTGAACTGATGGTAGTTCACGCTGCTAGCGAAAGGTAAAATTTGTATCGGTGTTTCCTCCAGCCCTATCTTGTATAAAAATAAACTATACCGGGTGAGTCAGCTGCCCCTATTTATTCTTAACTAAGCAACCCGCAGTTTACAGTCTAATGTGAAAACATTGACCCTTTTAGTACAAAAGCCATTATTGCAGCCTTGACCTTCTAATCAGTATTACCGCAATCAGCATTAATACTTATAGCCCAGAATGAGGACCAAGAAGTTGTGAAAAGTTTAAATAAACGATAGTTTTTCATACATATAATACTAGCAAGATGATAAATCGTGCGTGCCCAGAGACAGCTGGCCGAATGTGTCAGTTAGCTGTTGGAATACGCATGGTGATGCAAGGCCTAGGTTCGAAACGACGTCATATTATTTTTTTCCTTTCTCCTAGTCTTTACTGTCTTATTTTAGTTACTAATTTATTTACTGTTGATACTTGTTCTCTTGTGAGCCAAAGACACAAGAATGACAATCCGATAATTAGAGATCTATACATCTCACCATATAAGTTTTGCTGAGCTCACCTTACCGTCAGGCTGGAGAGGCCCTTGCCTTTAAAAGGGAAACTGCGGGCTATCTTTATCTTCAGTTAGGGATCATGTTTAATATTGTGAGCCCTTATTATCTTTACCGTATCTGGTGTTGTAAACCATGTTCCACAGTTGGCTTTGATTTTTTAGGAGTATGTTTACGACATTAAATCTAACAGCTTTTGTTTCATGCTTCAATCTTATGTTTCAGTTTGCATTTGTTAAAGGTTTGAAACTTGGTTGAATGGGTCAAGCATAATACTGACCATAATAACTAATCTAGTACAAACTATACATTTATAACCATGTGCCAGTATAAAACATGGCTATTATTGTATTTTGCAAACGGCTATAATTTTATAAAAATGTTATGTGTATTACAATATCTTGTCGTAGGCCCCAAGAGGTAAAACAAAGGGTAATAAAAATTTTGAATTGACCAGGAAGGATTTGAACCCAAGTTGAAATGGCAGAGCAATGAAGTAACCTCTATAATACCATTTAGCCAGCACTACGTTGTAATGGAATATTCCTACATGAATAAATGACTGCGGTCCTAAGGCCCATCTCGAATTTTTTCACGCTTTATACAGCTTCATACAGTGTTTTGAGGTCTTTTTGATAGTTATAACAGACATAAAAAACTGCATCAACCGTTATAATTACTTTATGAGCTAAAAAGTGCTGTAATTTGTGACAGAAGCGAAAATAATCTACCTAATTCTTAGTAATTTTGACATGGCTGTACAACAAAAACACGTGTTGGCTGAATATTTAAATCCAATTGGTCCCACTGTGTAGATTAGTCATTTTGTGTTCCAATGTTAGTGTCAACTGATGCATGTGATAAGACGTTTCTTCAGGGGAGTATTTAAAGGTGTGCGTGAATGTACGCTAATGAATAAAAGTTTGTAAACTCCGCTAAACTATTACTGCAGCTTTCTGTATCTAGATATGATGTTTTTGGAATCGACATACATAGTGATTGATTTCTGTCCCATACAACACTTATGCATTGAGTTATCTACCCCTACTCAGTAAATTCAGCAACTCATCCATTAGAATGAATTCAAGAAAGACACAAGTCATTGCTTAGCACGTTGCATAAATTCAAAAATATAATAGGGGCAGGTGACTCACCTGGTATAATAATATTTCAGGAGTTAGTAACAATTATGCATTATATAGTAACAAATATCTAAGGTTTCTATACTAGTATTTGTAAAACTGTTTCACGGAGAACTTAAAAATATGTAGAAAATGGTATAAACCTCAAAACTTATTACCAATAATATATATATATATATATATACATACATACATACATACATACATACATACATACATACATATATATGCATATATGAGGCATGTTTTTTTACGTCAGAGCCATTTCGGAATTAAAAAAAGACGTGCATAGATATCGCAATAATTTTATTTTTATATTAAAGCCTGTACCTTAATCTACTTTTCTACATAATTTCCGTGAATATTGAGGCACTTTTCATAATGTGGCACCAGTTTTTGAATACCCTCCTCATAAAATTCTGCCACCTGACGTGTTAACCACTGTATCACAACTGTTTTGACTTCGTTATCGTCTTGAAGACGCTGACCGCCCAAATGTTTCTTCAAGTGCAGGAAAAAATTGTAATCGCTGGGCGCCAGATCAGGGCTGTATGGAGGATGATCTAGAGTTTCCCATTGAACAGATTTGATGAGATCTTTGGTCCGATTAGCCACATGTGGACGGGCATTCTCATGCAGCAAAACGATACCCTTACTCAGCTTGCCACGTCTTTTGTTCTGGATTTCACGGCGCAGATTGTTCAATGTCTCACAATAAGACGCTGCATTGATTGTCTCATTACGAGGCAGAAACTCCACTAGCAATACACCTTTTCCGTCCCAAAAACTGTGTACACGATTTTCCGGGCATAAATTGCTTGCTTAAGCTTCACTTTTGTGGGTGATGATGAATGTCGCCATTCCATGGATTGTGGTTTCGATTCTGGTGTGACGTAGGCACCCATGTTTCGTCACCAGTAACAATTTGGTCTAAAAAATCTTCCACCTTCAATGTGGTACCGCTCAAGGAAATTCAGTGCACTGCCTAAACGTTGGGTTTTGTGCAAATCTGTCAACATTTTCGGAACCCAACGTGAACACAATTTCCGGTACTTCAAGTTTTCGGTCACAGTGCGATACAAAACACTACGAGAATATTGAGGAAAATAGTCACACAGTGATGAAATTGTAAAGAGTCTGTTTTCTCTCACCTTTTCGTCCACTTTCTGTGCCAAATCTTCAGTAACGACCGAAGGACGCCCACTCCGTTCTTCATCATGCACATTTGTGCGGCCATATTTAAATGCTCTCACCCATTTCCTTACCATTCCATCCCTCATAATGTTTTGTCCGTAAACTTCACATATCTCACGATGAATATCGATCGGTTTTACGCCTTTAGCACTAAGAAATCGTATAACAGCCCGTACTTCACAATCGGCGGGACTTATGATTGTCGGAGGCACCTTAAACACCCAGTAACCAACGTATATAATAAAGAATCAAACTGTAATGGCGTCAGTGCGTAGACAAGAGATGTAGGTAACCAGGGCGCATGCGCGGAACGCCGACCGTAGCGCTGCGGTGGCGGAATCGCAAAACGGTACTGACTTAAAAATATGCCTCATATATATACGAGATGCACTCCGAAAGTAACGCATAAACGCATAAAATTGTACTGATGACTGTACACGTTTAGCCTTAAATTAGAAGGGAGTATGCAAGGGCAGACCATCTGCTAGCAGCAGGTACACCATTTCTGTAAGGGGAAGAAGTTGTAATAAGCATTTGTTTGAGTGGGCGTTTTCTATACTGGGCATTATGGAGTTTTCGCGAGAGGAACAGTATGAAATCATAAAATTTCTTTGTGCGAAAGGTGAAAACTGCATTAATGTTAAAAGCTGTGCACTGTAGCAACGTGTGGATTGCAAAGTTTAAAACGGGAAGACCCTCCATCAGTTATCTGCAACGAGAAGGGGGGGGGGTATTTTCTGCACTCGACGATCAGAACAGGGAACATTTTGAAAAACTCATTATGGATGGTCGCCGTGTGACTTTTGAACAAATTTGTCATCAAAGAGACTTAATTAATGGAAAAGTGATGAGAACCATCAAAGAGACCTGCAAATGTCGAAAGTGAGTGCACTTTGAGTGCCCAGGATACTGGATGATGGAGGGGAAAGGAACTGAATAGCTTGCTGTGAAGAGATGTTGACGAGATACCGCTCTTGTTAAGGTGATCACTATGGGTGAAACATGGAGCCCTCTGTTCAATTCCGAAACAAAATGACAGTCAACACAGTGGAAACACGCAAGTTCATTCCCTCCCCAAATGAATACAAAATTGACGCCTCTGTTGAGAAAATTCTCTATTCAAACTTTTGGAACCAAAAAGTTATCCTCACTCATCCTTTTCAAAAAGGGCACGACAGTCACTGCTGAACGTTACAAAGGCATCCTGAAGAAAAAAACTGTTGCCTGCAATTGCAGAAAAGCGTCAAGAACTGATTTTGGGTCGTTTCACACATTGAAACTTGGTCTTCGTGGAGTTAATTTCCATCAAGGGTATGTCTGGGATCTGCAATTTACCAGTCTCCAAACATGCTATAAAATGTGTTATCGGAAGTGGGTTGAACGCTGGCAGTTGTGCTTAGACAAAGGAGGAGGCTACGTAGAGAAGTAACATCCGTATGTCAGATATCTATGTGCAAATAAATAATTTTGAGAATTTTTTTGTGCATTACTTTTGGACCTCGTAGGTGTAGCTACGCAGGAAAGTCTGATAGTTTTCGGTGCAAGTAACGGGACACATTCCTCAAGTGTGGCCCTAAAGGCTATTGACCTTCCCTATGTGTAGCGAAAAGGTTTGCCATATCTCCGGGGTAGAAAAGTACTCGTTGGGGTGAAATTAAGGCAGTCTGGTGAAGTCTCGAGGACGGATGAAGCAGCTCCAATCAACGCGATATAATTTGCATGCAGTGAAGTGCGGAGTGCATCTTATATTGTTTTAATATTTCCTTTAATATTTTAAAGCTGTGTGCATAATGTTTACATTCGCGAAAGGTTCGTTATTTAGTGAAAACCTACAGACATCTGCGTAACTATGAACTGTGAAATGAAACATGTAGTGCAGCAGCGGGGGAATGAGATGGCGGTGATATTCGGGGGGAAAGGAAATTCCGGAGAAAGCCCGCTCCAGCGCTGTGTTGTCCATCACAAAACTCATTTTGTGATCGCCTGGGATCGAACCTGGACCGTCTTAGTGAGAGTCGAGCGGTCTAATCACTCACCGATGGTGCGGCCCGTAACTACGAATGCTGATACCAAAGAGTTATAAGACTATTTTACGAAGAACCCTGAGAAAATGAAAACCAAATACCTCTTCAAATACATAACAATCAGCAGTGACACAGAGACCCATCGAGGCTCACCCTGAGATCATAGCGCCTCTTAAGCCACAAGATAAACGAGTAGGGCGAAAGGCAACAGATTGCCGCTTCGAAGCCCGAAAGAACGAGGAACCTTCGCGAGAACGCGACAAAGTGTCTTTTAATAATGTAATTTGTTACGGCAATAAAATTTCACATTCTTATACTATTAACGGTGAAGTTAAGCAGGCAACTAGATTTTTAAAATCATTTTATTAAAATATTTCAAACTCTTACGAATCAGAGTGAGGTTAAATGTTATGCGCATTATGCTGTTATCAACTCGAGCTTCCTGAAGCCGTATGACATTTTGTTTATTCGCCGTCGTGTGTCTGCATATAATTTTTAGTTGATTCAATGTTTTTCCAATTATGACATTATGAGACTTGCTCTTGGAGTTTCGGTGAAGGTTCATTTATCTGTCCCTAATACTCTTCCATTATAGCCGGTAGTTCTTGAAGTCCTTTCTGAGTAATTAACTCTATTGATCCTTGTTTCCTTTCTACCATACTATACGTACTTCTCAATTTATAACTTAATTGTTCCTTTAATGTGACACTTCTAATAGTTCCAATTCTATATCACCCTTAATTTATCTACTTCGTTTTTACATTCTAATTGTCCTGTTTGTATTTCCCGAACGATCTCCGCTTGCATTTTTAACTGAAGTTCTAGTTGCCTTCCTACTCTCGCAACTTGTTCACTTAAGTACCCTTTCATCTCAAGTGCCATTTCTTCCCTCCTGGTTTTATGTTCTTCTTGGAGTTCCTCATGTTTCGTAAATTCTCCTATAATCTCGCTTTGCTCTTCAATTTTGGCATTTAGCTGTTGCTCTGGTCACTTTCCCTTTCGCCTACCTGTCCCCTTGAACTACTTGCCGTCTCCATACTCTGTATGCTTCCTGCCTATGGTAGTCATAAATTTCCCACCTGGCTTATTCTTCTGCTCTCATTTTCCCCGTTTCACCTACATTTTCCATCTCTCTGATTATGATCTTGCCCCTTTTCAATAACATATGTTCACGTTTTACCACCTATTTCAAATAACCTTGCCGCTCTGTCATGTATTCTTCCGCTTGCTACTGCCTCCCCATTAACCCTAATGGGCTAATGCTTTCGGCACTGTAGGCATCGCAACGTACGACAAATCCATTTCAAAGCAAGGTCAGCGATAAAAGGCATAAACAAGTATGTCACCATTACCTATAAACGCACCTGCTAGCCTCGGTCATCCCGAGAGGCAGGTTTGAAGCAAAGGATCCTTCTCTTTATTTCCTTTGGGAAATAAAACAGTTATGAAAATATAAATCTGACAATTATTTTCGAAATTTCTTTTATTTTTAATTTACATCCCCCAACGTTATGTCGTATCGAAATATGAATTAAATGGATGAACTAATGCTCAAATGAGCCCAAGAACCATAGAAAATAGAGTTACCCAACATTCATCTCAGGATAAGGGAAAACCCCGGAAAAAACCTTACCCAGATAACTCACCCTGACGGGATTCGAACTCGGGACCTCTTGAACGCGAGGCAGACACGCACCATCTACGCTACCGAGGCGGGCGAACATATTAAGATATGTCATCATGTTAAATAACGTACTCATTTTTTATTTGAAACAAACCTTAATTTCTTTTCAGACTGACCTTTTTAATATACAAAAATCTTGAAGTACCTACATGCACACCTTTATTCATATTTACTTTTAATGTTTTGACCTGTTCGTTTTTGCAGCGGTGTCCTTAGTTCGCGTCCTAATAAGTCCTTGGAGTTTCATTTCTTACTGCTCTCTACTTTCGAACTTCTCTGGCCTTCTTCGGAGTTATCTTATACTCTCCTTTGAAGTGACATAAGTATATACATGACGTAATAAATTCCCCTTTATCAGTTTATGTGCGACAATTTATACCCAATGTATACTTATTTTCTTTATGCTGATTGCAGATGTTACGTAAATTTATAATTATTTACATATTTGTGTTGGTCCTGTTAAAGTTCCTGTTTCAACATGTAGGAGGGAGAGCGTATTGTGACGTAACGTAGCTACCTAAGCGCTATAATGAGCTAGTATACGGGTCAGTCATTTTGTTTCCAGGGTAAGCAATCTCCCATCTGTTTACTGTATAATACAACTTGTGTTTCCAAGCACTTTTTGTTCAATAATGGTGTGCTGTTCCACATAGAATTGTTAAAATAACAGTACTGCAGGATATTGATTACTCCGATTCCCCTTTGACAAGTCCAAAACAACAATTTGGGTGCAAACCAACAAGCGTGACAACTGGAATCCAACATCTACTTCAAGACTTGCGAGGTAATTCTTTCAAAATTACTGCTCAATTAGAAATATAAATCTTATGAATAGGGATGCAAAGAAGTGACCGACTTGTGAAATTAACCACCAAGATGATTCTCCTAAAAATAATTTAAACTTAGACTGTTACTCATTATAAGCTTGAATGTTTTCATAATTTTACATATAGCTCATCCGGTTAAGGCGTATGTTTGGTAATGCACGTGACAGTGATCCAAATACGTCGAACAACATCTTTCATTTTTCATTTTTCAAGTATTCATAAAAATGTTTGCGAATAAAAAATTCACGTATTAAAATGTACCGTTTATTCACCAGTAAATGCACTAACATCCATTTAATCAATTTCTATGTATATATTTGTTATCAGGTCCTACACTCTTCCACCGCATTTTAACAACATTGTAATATATATTATTTAAGAAAGGTCAAGCATGCTGTAAGTATGATAGATATCACAAAAATATCCCCCTTAAGTAATTAGATAGAAAATTCACAATAGAAGGCAATTTTAATCATAAACAATATCTTTTTCTTGGGAGGGGGAATAAAATGATAGAAATTGTGTACTTTCCATTCTTTTATGATACGAAAAACTGTTTTTGAGGGGGGGGGAGCAGACCTCGCCTCCTCTTATGGGTGAGATGATGCTCAAATAAGCCCAGGGTCCATAGAGCTTAGAGTTACCCGACATTCGTCTTTCAGGATAAGGGAAAACCCTGGTAAAAACCTTATCCAGGTAACTCACCTTGACCGGGATTCGAACTCGGGACCTCTTAACACGCTACCATCTACGCTACTGAGGTGGACATCTGCTGCTTAGATCACACGGCAGTGGTACATGCCTGCCGCAAAAGAATTAAGGTGTGTTACCCTAACCCATTCCACAGCTTTTGCTGTGTTTCGCGAGAAAAGGAAACATTTGAGGACAGCCGCTGATGTAGCCTCTTTGTTATCCTGCACTGATGCTCCAAACCTCGAAGATCTGGAAGATTCGACTTCGACTGTTCAAGTCCTTCGATTCGAAAGGGTTCGGTTCACCAAACGGTTCTTCTGTGACCAGCAGATATTCAATGGGGAACGTCAAAACTAGTTGCTGTTTGTGAGTTGATCAGTGAGTATCAAGGTTATGGAGAAGGGCAAAGTTTGTCAGAGCCCTCCTTCTCTTACCATCGTGAAAGGCCGTGAAGCTTCGGCAACTTTCGAGAAACAATCGCTCGGGTATAAATAAGTGATAAGGGACGAGTCAGGCAGATAATGAAGTTACAGTTGTGCAATGTGTGAGTCGTGTGGATATTTGAACTGTACCGCAGTTGTTAAATTGAATGTGTAGCTGTGTGGACGTGTGGAAGACGACCTTGAAAGTTGCGTTTGTGTATGACACGCTATTTTTAGATCCTGTAAGTGGTGTACTAAATCTCTTTTTACTTGAAATAAGGAGCATTTTGAAATTCTGAAAATTAGACTTTTAATTCTACGAACCCACAAAGTCAAAATAAATAACATGGGAATAAGCATAAAGGTAGAAGATGGGGAACTACCTCCAACTCTTAAGTTTGCAGTTTTTCACTTACTCATACCCTTACTTTTGAAGATTTATTCACTTTAGTCTCAAATTGAGGCTCTCAATCCTTAAATCATTATAATTTCGTTAGATCCTGAAAAATAAGTATATGTGCATTCATTCTGCTGCTCATAGGGATTGTGTATGATGATTTTGTATGCTTTCCTCTCTATCAGTTTAAACGATATGAATAAAAATGTAAATAAATATAAATAAAATACACACAAACAGTTCCACTGACACTTTCCCGTTCTGTTTCTGTCAAAGTCTGTTTGCCTCTCGTATATAATGGGAGGAACTTTGAATACATTTAATTAGTGGTTTACCAATATTTCTGAAAAACTTATTTTAGTAATAGTAGGGAATAATTTACTTCCTCCAGGTTTCAGATTGTCAAAGTGAAAAGTTTGAAGCTTTTAGCAGTGTTCCAGATCAACTTCCCAATGAAAGTTATTCATCAAATGAAGAAGCAACTGTTTCTATAACTAAATTTAAAGAAGAAATAAATTTTTGAAGTATCAAATTCAACAACAAAATGCATTAACGAGGAGTTTACCCAATGAAGGACAAATTTTGGAAAAATTCAATGCCATAGCCGGGATTTGAACCACGGATCTTCTGGTTTCCGTCCAGCCGCACTACCGTTGTGCTACTATGGCCAACGTGCCGATATGACATTAAATTATCCAACTGACTCGTATTGTTCCACAATTTCCACAATTTAGCCTACACACGGCCAGTGTGAAAGAATAATTAATTTTCATTAATTAACCTAATAGTGGTTAACTATAAAGCCCGGGCCTTAAAGTACTTACATGTTGTAAGTCGCCATTAAGGTAATTGTCTTCTGTGTTTATGAGAACTCCTAAGTGGTTTACCGGGAAAATACGAGTCAGTTGGAGAATTTAATGTCATATCGGCACGTTGGCCATAGTAGCACAATGGTAGTGCGGCTGGACGGAAACCAGAAGATCCGTGGTTCAAATCCCGGCTGTGGCATTGAATTTTTCAGTCTGACTCTATGTTTCCACAATTTAGCCTACACAAGGCCAGTGTGAAAGAATAATTAATTTTCAAGGACAAATGTGTATACTAAAAGCCAAACTTACAACTTGAGCCTTTAAATCCATTATTCTTGCTCTGAAAATGAGTTTCAGTCTGTAAATTTATGGATACGACTATCCTTTTTTTTCAATTGTCACAACCTCCCAACGTTACACAAATTTGAAGCTGTGTATATGGTTTAGCCTCAGTCTCGAGCAAGAGTCTTATCTTAGGGTCTGCGTGAGTGTATATGTGAGTAAGGATGACAATGGAATCCAAATCTAAGGTTTGTTTAATAACTGCTTCTTTTTATAATATTCACATAAAACGCGAAGTTGCCGACCAAATTACACCAATCTATAATAATATCCGGAGTTGCAGTATGTGAAACCTTATACTAGCGATAGTACGTAATTCCTTTTTACAGCAAGAAAATACATTCCCTCCAGCCAGGTCTTTCTTCCCCGACGACCAGCCAAGCTCTGTGATTAATTTCAAGAAAATGTGCCATTTGAAGCAAATAATGTTTATGGGTGCAAACAATTCCACGTGTGGACGCCAATTTGTAACTAAAATGTTTATGGTTGAGCAAATAAGTTGGCGAGCAATGAGGTTTCTCTCAGGGTATGCGTGGATGGGTGTGAGAAGGAAATTTTATAACACTGGAATACCCGTCTCCAAATTATTTATTCACTGCTTCTTCTTTTCAAACTTCGAAATGGAAGCTGCCGACCGAGGGTTACCAATCTTGGTTTAGAGCTATTGAATGCTAATTTTTTTATTACTCGATAAATTTTGATGACCCGACAAATATCCAAGACAGAACAAGTTGACCGCTCTAATAGGCTTCACGTCTCAGACTCCTCACTTAGTTTCACGCCGAAGAATGTTTATAATGGCTTCCTAACCGCCAACTAGCCATATCGGCAACACACCGAAGACTGCTTATAATGGCTTCCTAGCCGCGAACTGTCCCCTCGGCCTTACGCCGTAGAGTGCCTCCCTGACCACAGCTGCGCGTGTATATATCTCTAATTTTCCCTTTCCAAATTCCTTTTTCAAAGTCCCTTTGTGGCTGTTTTGGTCGCCATTGTAAATGATCCAAGGAATTCCCTATTCATATACGTCAAGTGACAATTCCTTTAGAAACCTTCTAAGGACACTGCTCCTTTCATGGCTTTGTTAGACACTTTCTCTAACTCAACTGGTCTTGCCCTTGGTCGTCACAAAGAACCAACATTCCTTCGACATCTATCATGATTCTTCTGGCAAACCATAATTTCGGTATCACACTCATACTCTAGAATTCCCTAAGCATATGGCCTTTTGTAACATTTTTTTCCGGTGACCAGCTACTAAGAAGGGTCCTCGCTTCTTTTCAAAAATGTCGATCATCTGGGCCGCCCTCCAGGCGGCTTCCCCATAGTTAAGTGCTCAACCGACATCCTGTTTCATATTTAACGAATACATCGATATTAACGAATGTTAATATCTAATCTACTATGATTCTTAAATTTATCGACTCCATAATTTCGGTATCACAATACAAAATTTTGCCATCCTACAGTACCCATAAGATATTCAGAAAACTGGAAATGACATTTAGAGTTTTTGAAAGCGTATTTGATCTCCTGAAGTTTAAAGTGAAATTTCTTAACCCTTTTGACAGAATATGTGAAATTTCAATTGACGAAATGGATGTTCGCTACGCCGAGACCATAGAATTAGATTTGTTTACAAAGAACTGAGGGTGAGAGAAGAACGTCTGTAGAGCACGCTACACCTGATTCCGACCTTGGGTACGCAGTCACTCGACGACAACAAACAGAGGCTCTTGACTAAGCGCGTATATATGAATACTATGAGAAAGTCCCTAAGCTCATTCATTCTCTCTTCTGTGAACAGATGCACAGGCCTATTGAAATAATATTGTTTAAAGTTTAACTATAGTAATTAATTTTATTGCAATATAAAACTACGTCCATTCGTAAATTCTCAAATTTGAAACTTGTTCTACAGTCTGACAAAATATTTTTGTATTGAGAGAATGTTCTTTCTACATTGCATGATGCAATTGGGGCATACCTGAAACATTTTATATTTGAATCTGTGTTGCTATTGTTGCATGAGGTGTGTTGAGTTGCCCCTCAGTTCGGCTCCAATTATGTGGCAGGAGTTGGACTCCTTGGGTCGTCAACCTCGTCAGTGATAATTTGAAAATCGATGCCCTCGGCTGCTCTCGGAGTTACGCTAACATTCATGAATATAGGATCTGTAGCAAGGATCTCATGATTCAGGGCGTTTTGGGTGGATCAATTAGGATACTTGGAAAGAAACACAGGTTAATTCTCTTATGACGATCGGTTGTATTTCAATTACTCTCGAAATACATGTTAATTAGCCTGAATGGTAGGCTTCGCGCTGGCGTGGTTGTACTCCCGTGTCTATAATACGACTCATCGGATTGGCACCCAGCTACTAACTACACTTTAATTGAACGCGATTTCTTTAGTTTACTCGTTCGTTCAGTACCCAAAAGTACCCAAAATAACCTTAATGTACGCGATTTCTGTCCGTGTGCTATCGCACGACAGTCTAGCACGACCCTCAGCTACCGACTGAACTTTAGATATGTATTTGTTCCCAGATACGTCATATGACACTTCGCTTCCCCCTTCAGTTCATTATTTTTAATTAGTTGGTCGGTAGAACACATAAGGAGTCCCAGTTACGAGAACCTCACTCTAGACCACCTAAGATGTCCCCTTCCTGTCAAAGCTATGCTTGAAAATAAACACCGGGTGTGACCCTTAAAATTTATGGTTGCGGTCCGCTTTCCTAGGGGAGAAACAATCCTACCTCTCAGAGTCCGTAACAAACTTGACACTGCACACAAGATATTTGTTTCAATACATGTATATATTCGTTTAACATTCAATTAATCTTCTATATGTTTCTTAACAGTTAATTAATCAACTCGAGGAAGAGAGTACTGTTTCACTATTTTAACAATTTCACACTTCACAAGTTTCAAATATGATGGATTGTTTTTAAGAACATGTTGAAGTTTTTGTTTAACACAATTACTATTGGTATCGCTCGTTTATTTTTTTTTCACAAACATTTTTCATCGCCCCTAAAGCAGAACACGTTATAATATTCAAAGTCTCACTCATACGCTCCTTCGAAACGTGAGTGTACATCAGGACAGCAGTGCATCGTGAGGTTCCATAGGTCAGTGTCTCGTAACCTGCACCCGCCTCGTTTCAATATTTTGGTGTTCAAAGTTCCTACCCAAGCTATCAACAGGAATGACATTCACGCTGTTCCAGATGTATGTCGTTTGATCTAAAATTTAAAAAGTATGACCTTAAATGTAGGTCTTTTTCTTCCTCATTCACTTGTAGAAAATGAAGCCTTCCAGTGATTCTATCTCAAATAACTATATTGTATAACTTTGGCATTCTGACATTGAGAAGGATAAACAACTGTGATTGTTACACTGTATAAAGAGAGATGATGAACAGCCAATTCACATTAACAAAAGAAATGCTGGCACAGCTATTCCTTTCTTTTCTGCGAAAACAGCGGCAACACCGGAACTGACTATGAAACTAATATCATCAAATACCAAAATATATTGTTGCATGGAAACGTCTACTATGATTAAATTGTTTTGACAGATTTAGTGTGCTAACTTCAACTGCAATACTGCAATCATAATGTGAAATGTGCAGTGTTTAACGCCCGCTTTTACTACATGCGGCACTGCAGGAGGTGACACTGATGATTCATTAGATGAAGATGGAGCACCGGTGGAATGAGATTGCCGAGGAAACCGGAGATCCCGGAACAAACTTGCCCCAGCACCGCGTTTTCCGCTACAAACCTCACTTTGCGGTCGCCTGGTATTGAACCCGGGCGGCCTTGGTGAGAGTCGAGTGGTCTAAACACTAAACCACGGCGCGGCCCTACATCAATCACAAAATATATGTATTGAATCTGATAGAAATGCGCATTAAGTACAGAAGTGTAAGCATGTCAATTTCAATTTCTCATTGAAGCCACTATGTTGTAGAAAGTGATGAACCGTCAGCTGTTTCACTTTTATCATATATGTTAAAAATGAGCAGCGACGAAATATTTTAGAATCAAAAACCACTAAATCAAAATTGTCATATTACCCAACCTATCAGGTACCGCAGTTCAGATATTTTCACCTCCGTTTTCTGATATTATGTCTTCATTTCTCTTTATGTGTTTTGTTGCAACTGATGATCTGTAGAATATCTCAAAAGCGAGCTCATCGCTAATGCAAATTATCTTGAAGGTTCAAAACTGAATCTTACTAAATGTGAAGACATATGAAGATTTTATAAAATATTAATATTTTACCAAAATGTTATAAAATATTTTATAACAGGGCAGAGCCTACCGCACGACTACTGCTTCTACCGCATCTGCTCACACAAGGCATCATGAGCGGAATGCAGTACTGGAGGGTGGAACGTGTTTCGCGTATCCCGGTCGGTTTCTGCAGTCTTCTCAATAAGAAGCCACCTCTTTTCATTCAAGTAGATCCTTAATCGGTCCTCAAGGACTTCTCGAAGCTCAGTACAACCCGTTCCAGACTTCTCTGCTAAAGATAAATTCAAGCAGCTTCTAATGCTTATAGGACACCAAGAAATCCCCCTATTCATTACATTTCCATCCCTAAAATAATGAAGAGGACTTAAGTTAGCTTTCTTATTATTATTATTCTTCCTTTTATGGCGCTACAGTCCAGGATGAACCTTGGCCTTTCCAAAGAGCTTCCTCCATCCATCACGGCCACATGCTGCTCTCCTCCAGTTTCTACATCCCAGCTTCCACAAATCCTCTTCCGCTTCACCCAGCCATCTTGTTTGGGGTCGACCACGGCCTCTTTGCCCTCCAGGGTTTCCAAAGAGAAGCTTCTTTGTTACCTCGGATTCCTACATTCTTGCCACTTGACCAACCCATCTGATCCTTTCCGATTTTATGATTCTTGTTACAGGTGCATCAGCACATATAGTGTACAATTCAGCATTGAACCTTTTCCTCCATCGTTCTTTAACATACACAGGACCAATTATTCTCCTCAGGACCTTCCTTTCAAATCCATCTACCAGCCTTGCATCCTTATTCGTCAAGGACCATGTCTCTGATGCATAAATAAGAACTGGTCAGTATATCCTTCTATACTAAAAGTCATTGGCATGTTGTACCGGTGAGCTTTCCCACAGGCCATATATTTTGTCTTGTCTCTATTTATCACTAAACCCATATTCTTGCCCGCTTGATTCAACGCTGTAAAGGCATCCTTTAATGCTAGTATTGTTCATGCTACAATACCTATGTCGTCCGCGTTTGCCAATATCTGCACAAACTTATAATTAAGCACAGATTTACAATAAAAGCAGTTAAATTTACTTACCCAAAATACTGAGAAAAACGCCTATTCATGTTGAAAAAGCACGAAATGTGATTGCTGCCCAATATTTTCGAACTCTTGAAATTTCGTGATACCATCTGGTACATTTCAACCAGTATTTTTGCAATTATCCTGAAGAATATGTGTGCCAAGTTTGTGCAAAATCACTGCTAGTGTGTAGGAGACTTTAAGGAGCATACACACACTGATTTTATGTTCTATACGCATTTATATAAATTGCTATCAAACAAAACTTGTTAGAAATATTTTAATAAAACAGCAATAAGATTTTACGGTTTCATTGCCATAAATGCTGTTTAAACCAAATGGGCTACACAAGAACGTAAGTGACCTACTACATTGAACTTACTCTTTTTAAAGATATACTTTATAGCGGCTACTTTACTAAATTGTATGAATTTAAATCAAAATGTCCTTTTGTTTCTCAAAAAATAATTTCAAGAATGTTTTTTCTCCCTATCCGAAGAAACAAATACCAAATTTTCCTTAAAGATATTTTAGCAATGCTTAAACTGAAATATATGTTATTAATCATATTTTATTAGTGAAGTAAATTCAAATAATGTTTCCTGGGATGTATAAGGAATCAAGCAAACAGAAAGGTTAACGAAAGAGGTACGGAACTTTTCTTTCGGAGGGGATTCTCCACTGCGACCAGGCTTGCTCTATTATACCTTATGCCCCCAAGTGGGGCATCCTGGATGAGGCGAGAGGAGACAGCGGGCAGCCATCCTAAGGAGCCACTACAGTGTAGAGGACAGGATCCTTACATTTTACTTAGATGGAAACCTCCCCCAGCAGGCCAGGACAACGGACATTCCCCCGTACTGTGCTTCGAAGACGATCCCAGCAGTCGGGTCGGAGACCGGCAACCGACCTACCGGAGGAGAAAGTGATTCAATCACAGCACATCATCCTGCCATGCACTGCCGAGATTCCCACCGACATTTATACCCTGAAAATGACCACCTGATTAGAGATGATATGAAATGATAATGGGGATAAATTGGAGGGACAGGAAATTCGGGTGATGTAATTAACCCAACCAGCATTTGCCTAGCGATCAGAGGAAATCCCCGAAAAAGGCCCATGGATCAGGTAGATCGGATACGGAAATCGAACCTGGGCCTCCTGAATGTGGGCCACAGACGAAACTGCCTGAGCCATCCCGCTCGATGGGATGAAAATTACCCAAATTCTAACGAGTGGCGGATTGGAACCAAAATGGCAGTCGGGCATACCTAACACGTAGAGCGTCCGATAGCTACCTTTCTATCGGAGCAGTGGCTAATGCTGGTTTATAGTTTTGAAAATCTAAATATGCCTAATGCGCAGTATATGTTTATGAAATGGCAAAATAAAATCAAGAGTTTCATCCTTTATTATACTCACAAAGAATGTAATAATCAAAATAGGGCATCCTGCTTATCAAACTCAAAAAATAAATGTAATATCGGTAATAAACATGCAGAAAAGCCAAACGAACAATACTCAGTACCAATAGCGTTTACACTACTTTCACTCAGCACAATGTAGCGACTTTGGATTCAACACAATATGAACAACCCACTTTTCCTAAATGTCCGATCATCTATCGTGGAACGCATCTCATAATTGATAACAAGAATGTAAACAGCTGCAAAAAGAAAACGATACGGGAGGAGTAAGCGTCTGTTCTCAAGCGGTGACACAAGGGGTCAAAAATGCCCATAAAATCGTAACCCATGGCTTAACATCCCGCAAGCGGACCAGAGCCTGCCAACCCGACTACCGGCCTCACGCCCACATACGCAAGGCAGAGGTGAACGATCATCCAAACGATATGGGGATATATGGTCAGCATCACGGCAACCCTAAACGGAAACATGGCTTTCTAGACTAGGGTTCGCTACCTAGCGTAGTTCCTCAATTTCCTCACAATGCTGAGTGGGCACTGATCCTATACGCGGGACTTATAATCTGCAACCTACGGGGATGGAATCTATCCTATGCGGAGTTTTGGCAGTGAACAAAAGCACAACTATCTAGCCCATTACGCCATGGCGTAGGCCCAAAAACGCCTATACCTGATCTAAACATACAAATGAGATGTCGAGAAGGCAACGAAGACGGACCTAAACCACACTTGATGTTCAGTATATTACACAGATTCGAGAACCGCAGGAGCAGCTGGTTCACCTAATTGTTCATTGAAAAACGAAAACTAATATAAATATGTTGCGCCGCGGTCTTTCAATGTATATAACCCGTCAAATTACGGTGTTCAAAAGCCAACGTGAAAACCTAGCAACAAGCTGATGCAATGCAGAAAATTGTAATGAGTACGTGCTTTGTTCTTAGTTAGTCTAAAATAAGGACCATTATTTTCCAGCTGAATGTTTAAAACCATTACATAAGAGCAGAGCACACGCATTTTTAGTGAGAGAGAATAACATTACAGTTTTTGTATATTCTGCATAAATGAAGAGCGTGAACCCGAGTTAAATATTTTCCTTCTACAACTAACGAACCGCTTACTTCCTTTCAGTAGCTTTAACTTGTAACTTCCAGAAATACTGTCTAGCTCTGTCTTCCGTTATGCCAGACTGATGTTAGAAGCATCAACTTCTGCTTTCTTCTATATTTTCCTGATAAGTAATAGTTCGTGTCAAGTATTCTGGGTTACATAATTCGCTACTGAATTTGCTAAATTCTGCATTTAAGGACGATGTGAAGAAATTTTATCTAAATATTCTGCTCTAAATGAGAGCTTATGATTCATAATCCAAAGGCATAAATAAAAACTAATTTAATGAAATAATATATACACAGTGAGAAAAAAGAATTCGTAGACTGCAGTTCCTTCGATGAGGGTTCATATTCTGAAACTCTTTAAAGGAAACAGCGAAATTTATTGCATTGGCTGGCGGCAGCTTCAATAGGAATGTGTTTACTAAAATAAAAATAAGTTATAAACAAGGTGTCACTTGTATAAAAATAAAGCTAATCTGTGAACTTTTCAGGTGCAAAGTATTTATACACCAAAGGTGTACAGAGGCCTACATAAGTATTCGAACGTAAACATATTTATTACTTATATTGTTTTAAAGCTACGCAGAGTAAGCTTGCCCGCCTCGGTAGCGTAGATGGTAGCATGTCTGCCTCACGTTACCTGGATAGGGTTTAGGGTAACGTAGGGTGACTTACATGGATAAGGTTTTTTCCGGGGGTTTCTCTTATCCTTTAATATGAATGTCGGGAAACTCTAAGCTCCACGAACCTTGGACTCATTTGAGCACCATTTCACCCAATTCATTCACCGTCCGATATGACTTAACGTTGGAGGACGTAAATAAAAACAAAGAATAAAAAAGCAGAGTAAGCATACGTAAATACAACTGGTACAAAATAAACTTGAGTGTTCCATTAAACATATAAACTCATAAACAGAAACTGAAACTAATTTCCATTACAAGGAGAAATAAGACGGTTACTTTACATCTGGACATAAGTATTCGAACAGAGAATAGCTAGTATTTAGTTATCACTCCTTTTTTTTAATTACTGCTGATAATTATAATCCTTTGGTCATTGTCGGAATGTGTGTTTAGTGACTGCAGAGTCCATATTTCTCCACTCTGAAGAAGTTTTTTCAGATGTCCCTTGCTTCTGCTGTGATGCTTCCTCACACGCTCCTCGAGTTCCTTCCAAATGTATTCTACACGATTTAAACCCAGAGATTGGGTCGGTGTCTTCAAAGTGTGAAGAGTGTTGTACACGATCCAAAGCCTTACAATTTCAGCAGTATGCTTCGGATCATTGTCCTGCTGGAAGTAATAATCATGCCCTAATCCCAGCTTCTCTGCACTCTTTTTAAGATTGTTTTCAAGAATCCCCTTGTATTCAAATTTGTCCATGATCCCATCTATCAACAGCAGTTCCCCAAAGCCAGATGAAGCTACACAGCCCCATACCATCACCTACTGCCATCATATTTCACTGTAGCTACCATGTTCTTAGGTTCCCATTCTGTATTTGGCAGTCTCCACACTTTAAGACGTCCATCACTCTTGTATAAGCAGAATTTGCTCTCGTCCGACCAGAGAACCTTATCCCAGAATTCTGTTGGTGTCAACACATGCTCTTTAGAAAATTCTATACGCTTTCTCTTATTCATCTTATTAACATATGGTTTCTTCCTAGGAACGCGGGCATTGTACCCAGTACTATTTAAAACACGTTCATCTGTTCTGGTGTGAACCACAGTGCCAGAATATTGCTCAAGGCATCCTCTAATCTCAGATGCAGTAACTCTCGGATTCTGCTTCAAAATTTTTATTATTTGCATCCTGTCTCTGGTGGTGAGTTTAGAAGGAGCACCGTTTCTAGGTTTATTTACAACTATTTGTCTGTTTAAAGCGTTGAATTATGCAGAACACTGTAGTTTTGCTTCTGTTAATTGTTTTGGTAATTTTAGAGAGAGATTTGTTTTGTTTTTACATATTTATCACGATATTCCTCTCTGTCACCGTTGTCTCCTTACCTTTACGTCCTATATTACCTGTGAGTTCACAATCGGCTGAATAACTGAGCACACTGTCTCGAGGCGTAGCATAAACACAACTGCTATGTGGTAAGTGCGTGTAGGGTACGTCCAACCACCTTTCTGTTCGATTCGGTACGTTCGAATACTTATGTCCTCCAATAAGGATCCCAGGCGACCGCAAAGTGAGATTTGTGATGGACAACACGGTGCTGGGGCGGGTTTTCTCCGGGACCTCCGGTTTCCCCCGCCATCTCATTCCACCGGTGCTCCATCTTCATCTCATGTATCATCTCTGTCACCGCCTGCGGTGCCGTATGTAGTAAAAGTGGGCGTTAAGCACTATACATTCCATTTCATGTACCTCCAATAAGAGGGACAATAGAATAAGTACAGTATAGATTGTGTAATAAATACATGCAAAGTTATATTTTAAATAATGATTCCTAGACACAAAAGGTAAATGTTTATATTTTCAGCAATTTAACTCTGCCAAATAAATATACAGCATTTATAGAACGTGCAATGCTACATGTTATATTATTCGAATACTTATGTCGGCCTCTGTACATTGGTTACGTCAAATGCCACCCGTAGTTGCATTCGTTTATCTCGCAACAAGTGACCTACATGCACAGATTCGTATCCAGCGCAGTAGTTTTCGGAAGTGAAGTAAAGTGGGACAAAGAAGAAATGAAAGACTATTGAAGAGAGGAAAATGATAATAGGACTGTACAATAATCTCAAAAGCCTCTCCAAAACATTGCACATATTAGGGAGATAATAGTGTAATTAACAAAGTGGAGCCAGAGAAAAAGTCTTAAACAAACCGAGAAAAAACTGTCGGACTAAAATCCTCATGACTAGAGTATATTTTTCTCTGCCTTGGAAAAGAATTTGCGAATGACTGCTTCCCAGATTGTTAATGAGTTGCGGAGGGCAGGCATGTCTGATTCAGCTGCACCGTAAAATTGTTTGCAATAATTTTCAATGTTAGGTGCCAAAGAAGAAATTCAGTGTGAGCTCACAGAACAAGGTAAAACGAATAGAATTCACTTGAAAGTACCGTGAAAAGATCGTAGACTTTGTAGAGTCTGCTTAAAGTGTTTGGCTCGAACTCCAAGTGTGGAGGAAAATAAAAACGGAACTGGTGCCAAAATGTCTAATTCCCACAGTGAAACTTGGTGGAGGACTCGACCTCATTTGGAGTGCATCATCTTGTCAAGGTTTTTCTTCTTTTAATTTACATCCTCCAACGATGAATGGAATGGGTGAAATGATTCTCAAATGAGCCCAGGGTCCATTGAGCTTAGATTTACCCGACATTCGTCTTTTAGGATGAGGGAAACCCCCGGAAAAAACCTTATCCAGGTAACTCGCCCTGACCAAGATTCGTTCTCGGGACCTCCTGAATGTGAGGCAGACATGCTAACATCTACGCTACAGAGGCTGGCACCTTGTCAGGTGTCGACAATCGCCAAATAACAATGAAATAATGGATTACAAGTATATGGGTATTCTGAAGCAAGAATTGATTAGCAGTGTGAGAAAATGGGGCTCCAAGAAGACTGGATGTTTATGATCCAAAATATATTGCACTTAATCCGCGAGTACCGTTGTTGTATGATGTTCCTAATTAGCTTCATAACTAACCCTACACTAACCCAAATACTAACCCTATCGAGCGTATATGGAGCATGTTGGGAAAACGCATAAGAAAGGACAATTTCCAATAAAGTAACACTGAAAATGGCTCTTGCTGAAGAATGAAACTAAATACCAAACAAAGAGTATAAAAATTATGCCCATTCTCTACCAAGAAGATTAGAGGCTATAATTAAAACTAAAGATTGCCCGACGAAGTACTGAGTTCCAGTATATTTTGTAATTTCATACACTATTTTTGGAGTGTATTATTATTTTTGAGACATAGAAATGTGAAATTTGGTTTTGTTTTCATAAACGTGACATTCTGTTAAAAATTGTTTGTTTCTGTATAGAAGATAAAATGTTTTTGAAGCTGTCGTCTGTCGGTCCAATTAATTGTGTACCCTTTAAATATTCTACAGAATATCGATTTTGTTTAGAGATTTAGTGGAGTACGAATACTTTGTGTACATTTTACATTTTGCATTTACCTTTGGAAATAACATAATTTTATGCCTAAAATAAATATTTTTAAAGAGAGTTAGTGCGTGTTATATCTGAAAGACAGTTTGTAGTAACCGAGCATGCTACTTCCTTTGAAGTTCCAAGTTTAGCAAGCAACAGTTCTACCTTAGCCTGGCTAAACATTTGAACTGTATTTGTGCGGGGCAAACTTTCCCCTATGCTCATGCAGCGCATTCGATCAACAAGTGGCCTCTATTCAACGATTTGCCTTCAAAGTGTAGCACAACTCTCCGTTTGGAGACAAACTTCACCTGGTTCGAATGAACTACCGAAAGCTTTACTTTTCGTCTCAGCATCCTTTATCTGTAGGTAAAATGCATTCTTATGCATAGTGTACATTAACTTTTATTCTTTGAACCTTCTGCTTACGTGGTTTAATTGTAGCAGTTGTATTTACGTATGCTTACTCCGTGTGGCTTTAAAATAATATAAGTAATAAATATGTTTACGTTAGAATACTTATGTCGGCCTCTGTATGTATGATGTATTTAATAAAAGTACGTGCTGCAGTTCACGCCAGAATTACAACAATAGTTTAACATATTCTTGTACATCTTGGCTGACTCACAACCATTCTGGGCACATTCGTGTCTTATTGTGTTTAACCTTTTGCGTCTTTATTTAATATATCAACCGTCTTACTTTTTAATATTTTCACCGTAGGGTCATACGAGGGTTGTTCACATTGGGAGGTTTCAGAGGTCAACTGCACTGTGTATATTTATAGAAAAATTAAGTGTCCTTAAACTGTACCGACACAAATAAAACTAGACTGTGGACTAACTCAAAAATAGATTCCATATTAGAATTCGAAAATGTTTAAGGACACTTAATTTTTCTATAAATATACACAGTGCAGTTGACCTCTGAAATCTCCCAATGTGAACAACCCTCGTATGACCCTACGGTGAAAATATTAAAAAGTAAGACGGTTGATATATTAAATAAAGACGCAAAAGGTTAAACACAATAAGACACGAATGTGCCCAGAATGGTTGTGAGTCAGCCAAGATGTACAAGAATATGTTAAACTATTGTTGTAATTCTGGCGTGAACTGCAGCACGTACTTTTATTAAATACATCATACATACAGAGGCCGACATAAGTATTCTAACGTAAACATATTTATTACTTATATTATTTTAAAGCCACACAGAGTAAGCATACGTAAATACAATTGCTACAAAATTAACTTGAGTCTTCCATTAAACATATAAACTCATAAATAGCAGCTGAAACTAATTTGCACTACAAGGAGAAATAAAACGATCACTTTACATCTGGACATAAGCATTCGAACAGAGAACAGTAGTATTTAGTTATCATCCCTTTTATTTGAATTACTGCTGATAATCGTTTGGGCATTGTCTGTATGTGTTGTTTAGTAACTGCAGAGTCCATACTTCTCCTCTCTGTTTGAAGAAGTTCTTTCAGATGGTCCTTGCTTCTGGTGTGGTGCTTCCTCACACGCTCCTCGAGTTCCTTCCAGATGTTCTCTATAGGATTTAAATCTGGAGATTGGGGCGATGTCTTCAAAGTGTGAAGAGTGTTGTACACGATCCAAAGCCTTACTATTTTAGCAGTATGCTTCGGATCATTGTCCTGCTGGAAGTAATAATCATGCCCTAATCCCAGCTTCTCTGCACTCTTTTTAAGATTGTTTTCAAGAATCCTCTTGTATTCAAATTTGTCCATGATCCCTTCTATGAACACCAGTTCTCCAAAGCCAGATGAAGCTATACAGCCCCATACCACCATGCAACTTCCACCATGTTTCACTGTAGTCACCATGTTCTTAGATTCCCTTTCTGTATTTGGCAGTCTGCACACTTTAAGACGTCCATTACTCTTGTAAAAGCAGAATTTGTTCTCGCCCAACCAGAGAACCTTATCCCAGAATTCTGTTGGTGTCACCACATTCTGTTTAGAAAATTCTATTCGGTTTTTCTTATTCTCCTTATTAACATATGGCTTCTTCCTAGGAACGCGGGCGTTGTACCCAGTACTATTTAAAACCCGTTCAACTGTTCTGGTGTGAACCACAGTGCCAGAATATTGCTTAAGGCATCCTCTAATCTCAGATGCAGTAACTCTTGGATTCTGCTTCACCATTTTTATTATTTGCCTCCTGTCTCTGATGGTGAGTTTAGAAGAAGTGCCGTTTCTAGGTTTATTTACAACAGTATTTGTCTGTTTGAAGCGTTGAATTATGCAGAACACTAAAGTTTTGCTTCTGTTAATGGTTTTGGCAATTTCAGAGAGAGATTTGTTTTGTTTGTACATATTTATCACGATATTCCTCTTTGCTACCGTTGTCTCCTTACCTTTATGTCCCATATTGCCTGTGAGTTCACAATCGGCTGAATAGCTTTGATCACACTTTCTCGAGGCATAGCATAAACACAACTGCTATGTGGTAGGGGCACGTAGGGTACGTCCAACCGCCTTTCTCTCTGTTAAATTGGGTACGTTCGAATACTTATGTCCTCCAATAAGAGGGACCATAGAGTAAATACAGTACAGATTGTGTAATAAATACATGCAAAGTGATATTTTAAATATTGTTTCCGAGACACAAAAGGTTAATGTTTACATGTTCAGCAATTCAACGCTGCCAAATAAATATTACAGTATTTATAGTACGTGCAATGTTACATGTTATATTATTCGAATACTTCTGTCGGCCTCTGTATGTAACAGCTTGTGTCATTTGATAAAGCCTGTAACACACAAGCAAAGTTTAAATCTGTTCAATGGTGTTTTGGACCATTTGTGCAGTGTTTTGAAGTGTCATCGTGATTTGAAAGCCACTAGATTTTCATTCATTTTATTTACAAACAACTTCATATTTTTATAGGTGTATCGGCAAGAATTTTAAGTAATATTTTCGTATTCTCCGTGCGCTTAAGCAGGATTAATATTAGATTAATATAAACTGTTCTATGCAGTATAGTACCTTAATTATTGACTGTTGTTAAGTATTACTGCTTTTAAGGTCTTCGGTTCAGGTGATAACGCATTAATAGCAACTTTGAAGGTTTTTTTTTTTTTTTTTTTTTTTGGCCTTCGGTAAAAATCCCATATGGCCATCGTTGGGAAAAATAATAAAAATAATGTAAGGAAAATTAAGAGGATGGGAGGAGACTAGATCTGTAGATAACTTTCTTTAAGAAATTGTAGAAGAGCTTGGTATACAGGTTTGTGGCATAACTGTAATATGGTGTTGACGCTAGCGGGAAAAGGAACAGACTGCAACTTTGAAGTTAAACAAAAAAAATATGTTTATCCAGTCACAAGGTTTCAACCATCCTTCTGCGAACCCATTAGCTTTTGTTTTCGAGCGATGATCCGCTTATTCACATGAAGCCGCTCTTAAGAACCTCATAACAGAGAATTTCTGTATTATCCTACTTTATGCATCTTTGGATGTATAAAAGATAATACTGGTTATACACAGAAACAAAAATGTTGCAAGAAGGTCAGGAACTTTCATTTTGGGGATAGGGGATGCAAAATAAATGTTTTCGGATACATCTATCATCAAAAACTTATAAAAATGATTGTTGGTGTATTAATTATTACGTTTAATAATTAATAAACCCATACTCCAGAGTGACTGTAGCTGAATATGTCTGTATTCCGAGTAACATAATGAATTAAATATGTCGTACCCCCAAAACTATACTACACAAGCACCATAAATATCTCTAAATACAAAATAGTAAAATTATCTTTTTTTGCCGTGTAAACGAAGGGTTACAGTAAATTTACTTTGAAAACGTAAGCTTTGTTGCGCCCTAATTCGATTGTCATTCTATATCTAACATTACTTAGAATATATTTTCTGAAGTTTCCATAAACCTTTAATTGCAATAAATATATAAAAAATAATAATAAACATATAAATAATAATAATATAATAAACAAACTGTCTTTTCTATTGGCTTTAATAAAAAATGATAACGCTATAGAAGAGAGAATGCAGATAAGAAGTATAGCTAATCACTTATTTTGATCTAAAGAGAACAAATATGCATAGTAAATTAACTTAAATGCAGTGGAAATCACCCCAAACCGGTAATCAGCCTTTCACTTGGTATTTAGCAATATACGAGTTGATTAATTTTCTTATATAGGACAAAACGAGGACTGAAAAGCACCACTTATATAATTTACCACATACAGATAATTAAATAATCTTATGATATTCTAAGTTTTTTGCCGATGAAGTTATAAATGTTGCTTTGTATTGCTATGTAATGAGCTCCACTTAGAATAATGGTAGCCTGAGCTCTTATCGGCTCTCATTCTTCGCTTTTCTCATTCCTCGAGCTTCGTCTCGTTATGAGACATCTAATTGGGTCTCGGTAAAAGGAAGATTTGCTATTACGTTTATATATTCATGGATTTTTCTCCTGCAAAAATAAGAGAGCGCATCTGCCTAATAAGAACCAATTCTGGTAGACTATTCAAACCTTACACAAATGCTCTCACACAACAGAGAGCAACACATAATTGGTTCGCCCATAAGTTCTGGCGGTTTTTCTCAAACGAGTGTTTTGGGTGCAAAATCAAATGATTTGACAAGTAATTCTATGTTATTCGATAGAAAATTACATGTTCTACAAATATGTGAGCTATATAACTGCTTTTTACATGCCAATAAAATGGAGTATCAAGTCAACAACAAACAGCATATTGGTCAATTCTGCTTTTTAGTTTAACGGAGGGGCGAATGTCACAGAAGCGGCTCGCAGGTACTTCTATCTCTATCGAATAATAAAAGAACGCATTGCCGCAATATTTTATTTTGCACTCAAAACTTTCATTTAAAGAAAAAACGCTAGGATTAATGGACCCACACATTAGTTAACAAAAATGAACACATTTACCAGTGTTTCCCATTCAGCTCGTCCAAGGTGTAAGAAAATCGCTCTATTAAAATGAAACTGCTAGCTGTGTGTTTTCCCTAGAAGCTGATTCATTTGTTTTGTTTTTAAATATGCTAGAGATTAGATATTTAAATGATGAAAAATTCCCAAGAGCTACATTTTTAATTTTTACCTAATTGGTTTTTACCTATTTGGTATTTCCTCTTTAATTGTATATAATGTTATTGTAGGCAAAATTTTATTTTAAATATATTTTTTTCAAAATGTACTGCAACTGTCCCTTTCTTACAGAAATAAGTCATATCTCTTACATACTTTGGAATAGAGGTAAAATGTAGTGTATCTCTTAGGGAAAGTTCTGCGATACAATTTTGTAGTTTTGTTAAAGTATGGCTGAAGCCATGCGATTTCCTTCTTTGCAAATATATAAAAGTTGATTTTCTCCATTTCTTCTTCTGAATGATATTTTCTGGTATAACTGACCCAGTATCTCGTAAAGTGTCGCTAAAGTGTAATGAATGAAATTTTAGGATGAGAGAATAACCCTTGGCGGCCTTTTGGATCGCCTTCAGTTTTAATAACATGGCTTACTATTTTAAAAATTATTAATTTTGATTAAAACATTGTATGATTTATAAAATAACACTTATTTCATATACTTACTGGATGAAAGTCAATCAACAAACTTACAAGTTTTCCTTCTACAAGCTACAACAATTTCACTATCGTCAGTAGGTTTGCGAGATAATATGCCATGAACTTACACGAGATGGTATAATTTTGGAAGTAGAATCTAAAATACATTTAAATATGGTTATGTAATTTTTTATATTTCTTTTCTTATGGTTAAGTGTACAGCGCATTCGTAACATTTGGGACTATGACGGGAGTTAATACTGAATGCACTAGCAGATACATCAATATTTCTCTCGAGTTGAACACAGGTAACACTTTAAGATCATAATTGTAATTAATAAAATTAATACACAATACAGAATGACGACACCATTCACTGGATAACCACATCTTATTAAATAATGAGCTGAAGCTATTCTGACGACGATTTTCTTCAGACTTCCAACCAGCTGTTTGTTCGGTTTGAAACTGGCGTTTCGAAGGTGTCAGACATCTTTATTTCAATGAAAAACTGAAAGAAGCTGAATTCCGGGCCTTCGTATTTACAGTTCCAGAAATTTATTTGAAGTGGAAATCTCATTGGCTCCGAAGCTAAAACTCAATCAGTTTATCCTGAACGAGAAGATCCTTTTATCTAGCCGTTTTCGTTATCCAACATCGTTGCTAATGTTTTTAAAAGCTTTCACTTCTTTTCAAACCGTTTCTTCATCTGTGTGTAGTAGTCATAGCCCTTTTATGCTCACTTTGTGAGGCCTTTTTCTCCCCATATATTCCATATTACAGCTGTATTTATCTTTAATTTTCCAGTCAACTTACTAATCTTAGCCCACCTCGGTAGCGTGGTGGTAGCATGTCTGCCTCACGTTCAAGAGGTCCCGAGTTCGAATCTCGGTCAGGGTGAGTTACTTGGATAAGGTTTTTCCGGGGTTTTCCCTTATCCTGAAAGACGAATGTCGGGTAACTCTAAGCTCTATGGACCCTGGGCTCATTTGAGCATCATTTCACCCATTTCATTCATCGTCCGATATGACTTAACGTTGGAGGACGTAAATTACAAAAAAAAAAAAAAAAAAAATTACTAATCTTATAATCCCTATTCAGTGTGTTGAACTGTATATTCCCGGTTAACGCGTGTAGCTTTTAACGTTTTTCCGGCTGATGGTCCTAAATGGGGTTCAAGTAAATAATCTACCAGAAAAAAGAGTAGTTTAATAATAATAATAATAATAATAATAATAATAATAATAATAATAATAATAATAATAATAATAATAATAATAATAATAATAGCGGCGGTGACGGTGACGGTGACGGTGATGGTGATGAAAGATCGTGATGTAGCTCAACCAATATGTGTACCTGGCAGTGAACCCTAGAAAATCTTACTTGCAGCGTGCTAGTTTTAGTTTTCATGGCTGCCTTACATCCTAAATAGCAATGAATCACACACTATTGGGAAATATTTTAAGTTACCTTTGGTGCAGCTAAAATTTCTCAAGAATGGTAAGCAATGCCATTGGTATTTGCAAATTGTTCAGGAATGATTATAATAATTACAACGTAAGCTTTCAAATTTTTCGTTAGATTCGAACATCTGGGATTGCTTTTACGTAATTATTTTTGCTACCGGAGTGAAACTAATAACAGCTTAAATGACTAACAGCTCTGATGGGGGGTTTTGTTGCACATGAGGTCTTTTGTCTATATTCCTCACATTTTTACAAAATTTGTAGAAGATTATTACAAATTTGGTGCTCGCAATATTAATCAAGTTATAAATTATATATTTCAAGTAAAAATTGGTACTATTTAACAAAAATAAACCAGCACAATTGTATGCCAGTTTTCGCTTGTAAATCTTCAGGTACATTTTTAGTCGTTTTCAGTTTTTAAAATGCTACTTATGATACAATTCATATGTTGCCAGAGTGAAACTTTGGAAACAGTTTACCCGATATATGCTAATGTAATCTTGATAAGCAGTTATATTCTAGGAAAATGCCTTACACCACAAGCTCACCCAGGTTTGTATAGTTTTGCAAAAGCCAAAGCTCACAACTTAATAAAATTTATTTTTAAAACCAAGTGAAAGATATAAAGCAAATTCATTTACCAGATCAAAAAATGAAAAGTTTGAAATGCTGCATCAGCATTTGTTTAAGATAGCTTAAATTTGCGTTTCAAAATGCTTAATCCTAGAAAGACTTGTAACTCGTTTCTTTACACAGACACAAGATACGGTAACAAATTCAAATAACTCAGTAGAATACTTTGTTTTAGAACTTTGGCTTTACCAAAACTACATTTATAGGCGATCTAATTAAAAAATAGACAACACTTTTGTTTTAGTTCACAATACATCAAACTTCAGCACCTATTCAGTCCTATTCTGTTAACTTTACCTTTTCCGTCGGTCCTGAGTTTCTTGCATGCATTTGAGGAAGCATAACACACAAAAAAGCTATTCTACTGCTTCCTTTGCTCGAGGGCGTTTCTGAACATGAAGGTCAACTGTCAGAAATCAAACATGCTTAGAGGCAGAGGGACTGTGGTAGTCAACACAAACACTGATAGGTGCAATAGGCCTAGTCTTACGCGCATTACTAAAATCTTCCTTAGTAGCTAAACATTAAATTCCAAATTCATTTAAAATAATCATTGAGGTACTTGATTATTGATTACTGTATTGGCAAGCAGCCTAATTGAAAATCAAAGCACTTTGTCCCAATTCATGCAGATGGACAATTTCACTAAAGCACTTCTGATTTATGAAGTATCTATGAATTTTGTGGTCTTCGTTGCAAATAATTTAATAAGTGTATTTTTCTTGAATAGTTTTAAAATGGCATTAAGTGCAAAACTAGTGGGCCCGAAATTGCATGCAATCACAGTATATTTTCGAGTCTTTATCCATGTAATTCAAAACTAATGTGCCTCCCCAGTTTGAGTAAGGGGAACCTGTACCTCACTATTTTCGTACAATGTCCATTATTATTTCAAAGTCCATCATTGCTTTTTCAGGATTACGGCGTACATCCCCTCTTTCGAAAATGGGATTCCGTCTGAATATCACAAGTAGCTTGTGAGCCAGAATTCTTCTTTGAAATTGAAACAATTAAACTCAAAGCAATATCTAAAGCTCTTTAAAAGCGCCAATGAAGAAACGTAATAATAGAAATCTGCAGGAGTGACACACTACCTCTAAGAGTGGCAGTCTTTGTTGTGAACAAATTGATAGAAAATGCGTATATTTTTCAATGTCATACATAAAGATTAAGTTACACCTTAATGGTGGTTAGTTATTTACAATTAAAGCAAGAATAATCCAAGATTGGTTTCACGGAACAACTACATTTTATGTCTACAACTAAAATTATTCTTAATGTACCCCTTGCAAACCCCCTCCAAAAAAACATGTTTCCTACAACACTACGTATAAAAATGGAAATGGGTTGAGCAGGCTATATGAATATTATCTCAAGAATGGACTCGTTTCGAGCACCTCTCAAACTTCACATTATTAAACAGTAACAATTATTGAAAACTGCAGTTTTGGGGCTTCATCCACAAACCGATCCGGTATATAAAACTTTATCAACAGAAAATGAAAGAAAATGAATGCATGGATTGCACTCCAAAATGTTATAAAACCTCTCTGGGGCTTATAACGGATCTGAATTACAAACTATTGTATAAATAAATGTAAGTGGAAAACTTAATGGTTTCAAAGAAAAAAATCACTTTCCGCATACCCAATTCTAGCCTTTTGGAAATATTTTGTGAAAACAGGTTGAACTGTCTCAGCTGAATATCAGAATGACTGAGGAGAGGAATGCCTACAAATAAATTGGAGTTGTGATAATTGAGTGCTGTAGAGTACTGAAGGAAAGGATTAACAATAAATAATTAGAAAAGAAGTCCAGAAAGTATGAAAATTCCAACACTTATTTTCATTTTCCTGGAATATCAAAGAAATATTTAACATAATTAATTGGATCATTTAAAAAGTAATTTTTGCAACAGTTATCTTAACCTATGTAAAATATTCTTTAAATATTGATTTTCCTTATGTCAATCCTATGATAGTGCTTCCTGATCTTCACTTGTTTGTCTGTATACCATCTAACGGACTTAACTGTAACATTTGGAATGTATTTGGATGTGCGTTAATAATGTGACTTTGCGGGTTCGTGAAATGAAAAGTCCAATTACACAAACTCAACAATGTTCTTTATTTCCACCGACTTACAGTTGAACACTTGCCAATTACACAAAATTACGTAATACACCAATTACGATTCACCAGTTCGTCCGTTACCGTTCAGATGCACGTACACAATTACACACAGTCTTCTCGTTCATTAACACGGCGCTAGCACGTCAAACACTGCCTGACTGTCTCTCTGAATCCCTTTTTATAGGCATCTCGCCGTATTCTCGGCTTTTCTAGTTTTCAGGCGAATATTCCCGGTGATGGGAGAAGGGGAGAGAAACATCCAGGGACGGGTGACATTCCTTTAACCACCCCTCAGTTAGTGACAGAGACTAATGGGAGGCGTGGCTCCGCTCCTTTTCGTTTCCTCACAGCTGTGCCGTTATACCTTCCGCTAATTGGGTGACACTGCTCCCTCCTCAAAGCTGGTCGGCCCGAACAGCACCATCGTAGCGGGCTAGTCGATCCAGGTGTACCACCAACATCTTTCCTCGGAGAACCTTCTGGATGCGGTAGACCACGTCGTTAATCCTCTTCACCACCCGGTACGGTCCTTGCCATGGCTGCTGGAGCTTCGGGCAGCGTCCCTTGATCCGGGTAGGACGGTACAACCAGACCAGGTCACCTTGCTGGAACCCTTGGCTGTTGGCTTGCCTGTCATACCTGGTCTTCATGCGGTCGCTCGCCTTCTGGATGTTCTGGCGAGCCATCTCGTGCATGTCGTGGAGATGGTCCACCAAGTTCTCCACATACTCGGTCGCTGGCTGTTTCGCTTCCGGAGGGCTTCCAAAAGCCAGGTCACAAGGGAGGCGTAACTCTCGGCCGAATATTAAGCTGGCTGGCGTCATCCCAGTTGTGTCGTGTGTAGACGAGCGATAGGCCAGCAAGAACAGTGGCACCTTGACGTCCCAGTCTCGCTGATGGCTGGCCACGACCTTCCTCAGGTGTTCCTCTAAGGTCTTGATGTACCTTTCGACCATGCCATCCGATTGGGGATGTAGAGGCGTAGTGCGAGTCTTGTTCACCCCAAGCCTTTGTAGTGCCTCCTTCATTAGGTTGGACTCAAAGTTGGTACCCTGGTCACTGTGTAGCTCTAACGGCACCCCAAATCGACAGAATACTTGCTCCACGAGGCAGTCTGTGACTGTCTTTGCCTCTTGGTTTGGGATGGCATACACCTCCGGCCACTTGGTGAAGTAGTCCACGACCACCATTAGGTACTTGTTGCCTCGGTCGGAAACTGGGAACGGTCCAGCAATGTCAACGGCGATCCGTTCGAATGGCGCTCCGACGTTGTACTGCTGCATGCGACCCCGGCTCCTAGTCTGAGGGCCACGACTCGCCGCGCACACGTGACACTGACGGCACCATCTCTCAGCATCTGCTCGGAGTCTCAGCCAGTAGTAGCGCTGCCGTAGTTTGTCAATTGTTCGGTTCGCTCCCAGGTGTCCTCCCGAAGTACCGGCGTGCACTTCCTCCAGGACTTCCGGGACCTTACTCCGGGGAAGTACCAACTGCTCTCTCTGCGTCTTCCCATCGGGTGATTCCCATACCCGGAACAGCACGCCCTCTCTGGTCTTCAACGAGTCCCATTGGGCCCAGTACGACTTGTAGGTGGCGCTCCTCGGTGCGATGTCCTCCCAGGTTGGTCTCATCCCTGCCTCCACTTCCCTCAAGAGTGGCCCCAAGTCTGCGTCCGCCAGCTGCTCCCTCCTCAGGCCTGCGCTATCCCAGCCTTCAGCAGGCACTGCCACAACTACTCGGACTGCTGCGGCACGCTCCTTCTCTTCCACCCTTGTGCACTGGCCGCACTCTTCTGGACAGGGTCTTCGGGACATGGCGTCTGCGTTACCGTGGCTCTTCCCTCTACGATGTTCCGAGGTGAAGTCGTACTCCTGCAGCCTCTGGACCCAACGTGCTGTCTGGCCTTCCAGGTTCTTAAAGCTCAATAGCCAGGTTAGGGCGGAATGGTCAGTCCTCAGGTGGAATGGCTGACCGTACAGGTAATTGTGGAAGTGCTCCAATGTCTTTACTACCGCCAGTAACTCCCGTCGGGTGACGCAGTAGTTCTTCTCTGCCTTGGATAGCGTCTTGCTGTAATAGGCTATCACCCGCTCATGGCCACACTGGATCTGCGATAGGACACCTCCAATGCAATGGTCGCTGGCGTCGGTGTCCACAATGAAGGCGCCACCCGGTTGTGGGAAACCCAAAATTGGAGCACTGCACAGGGTCTCCTTTAGGTGCTGGAAAGCGTTTTCTGCGTCCTCCGTCCACACATAAGGCCGGTGTTCCTCTGTCAGGTGGGTGAGGGGTTTTGCGATGTTGGAGAACCCCTTTATGAAGCGCCTGTAATAACTGCACAGCCCCAGGAAACTGCGCAATTCTTTCTTATCCTTTGGGCGAGGCCAATCTCTCACAACCTTTGTCTTCTCCGGGTCTGTGGCCACTCCGGTTGCTGAGACTATGTGGCCCAAGTAGTTAACTTCCTTGCGGAAGAGCTGGCATTTCTTCGCGTTCAGCTTCAAGTTGGTCGCCTGCAGTCTCTGTAGCACCTTACTCAGATTCTCGAGGTGATCTTCAAAAGTCTTCCCGACGATGATGATGTCGTCCAGGTATAGCAGGCAGGCATCGTAAGTCAGCCCTCTCATCACTGACTCCATGAGGCGTTGGAAGGTAGCTGGTGCGTTGCAGAGGCCAAAGGGCATAACCGTGAACTGCCAAAGACCTTGGCCCGTCGAGAATGCGGTCTTCTCCTTGTCCCTCGGGTCTAGAGCTACCTGCCAGTATCCCGACTTCAGGTCCAGGGTCGAGAACCACTGTGCACCAGCTAGCGTGTCCAGGGTGTCGTCAATCCGGGGTAAGGGAAAACAGTCCTTCCGGGTGACGGCGTTCAACTTTCTGTAGTCTACGCAGAAGCGCAGCTCGCCGTTCTTCTTTGTCACCAAGACTACAGGGGAACACCAAGGGCTGTCAGACTCTTCAATCACTCCCCTGGATCTCATGTCCTCCAGCATGTCTCGTACCGCCCCTTGCTTCGCCAGCGGAACGCGTCTATGTGGTTGCCGAATAGACCGGGCGTCTCCGGTGTCGATGCGGTGAAGCACTTTGTCCGTGCGGCCGTAGTCACTATCGCCTTGGCTGAAGACGCGCTCGTATCGCCTCAGTAGTTGTCGAACCTTCTCCAGCTGTTCTGCGGTCAGGTGGTCGGCCGACCTCTCCAGTAAGCCTTCTAGCCGGGGCCCCAGGTGTTGCTTCGGCGCCGGCTCCTGTGTCTTGTCGATTGCTGTTACGCTCACTACGGGCTCGCACGTTCCCAACTCCGTCCCGGCCTGGACGTCGTGATCGGTGTCCGTTGGATTTAGCAGTCTCACTGGCACCTCCTCTCGGCACGGCAGCAATGTCCTGGCTACACACAGTCCGTGTACAGGCGTCTTCTGGTCCAGCATCATGTTCCCGGTTCTCTGGCCCTCCAGTCGCGCCGTCACCACCACCTCGCTCCTCGCGGGAACAACCACGTCTTCGTCCAAGACGACCCTATACATTCCAAGGCGCTCTTCGGGTTGACGGAGTATAACCTCTTCTCCGTTAAGCCGCAGGACCTTCTTGCCGACGTCGACCGTCGCCTCATGGCCCCTGAGGGCATCCAGTCCCAGGATCACCTCCTCAGCCACCTTCGCGACGAACACCCACAGACGCACGGCACTCCGTCCCAAGTTCAGCTCCAGCAGGGCCTCCTTCTCCACAGGCAAGGTGTCGCCCGATGCCGTGACAAGCTGGTATGGCCGGCTTGGCTTCCTTGTCGGTAAACCCTTCGCCACGTCAGGTCTGATGATGGTCACGGCCGCCCCGGTGTCCACTAGCACGCGGCACGGCTTCCCTCTTACCCAACCGTCCGCGATGAGGCTGTCATCCATACGCCGGCTGACGGCGCGCAGTGTCACTCGAGGGGATGGTGGTGATGGCGCCGACGTGCCCCTCTCCACGACGGCCCTTACTCGTTTTCCGGCTGCTCTTCCTGGTGTGGGCAGTCTCTCTGCAGGTGTCCGGGCTGTCCACACCCCCAACACAGGCCACTAGGTGTTCGCCGGCGTCCCTCAGCTGGTCTCCTGTCTCCGGCGTAGCGGACACTCCTCGTTCTCGACGTCGGGATGGATGTTATTTTGGCCGCCTCCATCCTTAATGCCGCTGTCAGCGCCTCGTGGATGGTTTTATATTCCCCGAGCATTAGGCGCTGACGAATCTCCGTGTCCCGTACCCCGTCGACAAAATTGTAGGCGGCTTCCCGGGATACGAACTCCAGTGGCAGGTCAACCAAGGCCTTGCTAGCCAGCTGCTCGATCGCAATGGCGAACTCCTGCAGCGTCTCCCCCGGCTGCTGTGACCTTGCCTTTAGCTGGCTGCGGTATGCTGCGGCTAAGCGGTGGTTCCCGAAGCGATCCTCCAGGGCTTCCCAGATGTCCTTGGGCGCCGCCGTCGTCTGCACCCCGTTTAGGACTTCCGCGGCTCTTCCCTGGAGGCTGGCTATTAACTGTGTGGCCTCCTCCTCCAGTGACCATCCGTTGTGCCTGGCCACTGTGTCGAACTGGCGGCGGAAGACCTCAAACGTTGACGCGCCGTCATACTTGGGAGGTTTGACGCGCGCAGATGTTGTGTCGCGTCCCGGCGAGTCGGCCTTCAAATCCTTCAGCTTCCTGCCGACGACGTCCTCCACCATGGCGTTCAGGGACTTGACGCTGCTGTCGGCCTTTACCTCCAGGTTGTTAACGCGGTTAGCAAGGTCTTCTACGTCTTCCACCACGGCGTTCAGGGTCTTGGCGTTAGTGTCGGCTTTTTCCTCTAAATCATTAAGGCGGTCGTCTACTTGACCCATCCGCTTGCCCAGGTTCGTGACGTCATCCCTCATGCCGGCCAACTGTTCCTCAAATTTGGCGGCGAGGACCTCGTTCGCCTCCTTCATTTCCGTGGCCAGACTGTCGTTCGCTGCCCTCATTTCCGTGGTCAATTCGCTCTTTATTTGTTTCAGTTCCGCGGCCAGGTTGTCATTTGCCGCTTCTGTTTGCGCAGCGAGGTTTTCGTTTGCCGTCTTCATTTCTTTCAGTTCCGCTAAAATCTTTTCTAATGCTGCCTCCATGGTTGTAATGTTCGGTGATGTTATGTTGTTTTCCCGCTTCCTGACACCAGTGTGACTTTGCGGGTTCGTGAAATGAAAAGTCCAATTACACAAACTCAACAATGTTCTTTATTTCCACCGACTTACAGTTGAACACTTGCCAATTACACAAAATTACGTAATACACCAATTACGATTCACCAGTTCGTCCGTTACCGTTCAGATGCACGTACACAATTACACACAGTCTTCTCGTTCATTAACACGGCGCTAGCACGTCAAACACTGCCTGACTGTCTCTCTGAATCCCTTTTTATAGGCACCTCGCCGTATTCTCGGCTTTTCTAGTTTTCAGGCGAATATTCCCGGTGATGGGAGAAGGGGAGAGAAACATCCAGGGACGGGTGACATTCCTTTAACCACCCCTCAGTTAGTGACAGAGACTAATGGGAGGCGTGGCTCCGCTCCTTTTCGTTTCCTCACAGCTGTGCCGTTATACCTTCCGGTAATTGGGTGACAATAATAATTAAAGGTCGCAACTGGAAACTTGTAAGACGCTGGTTATTAAGAACATGCAATTTGGGCATTAGTTGGCGTAGTGAGCTAAGGCATCATGCCTTGGCTCCCTGCTACGGAAAGCGGCCCGGGATGGATTCCAACTCTGGGGTGCGGATTTTAAGTCCCGGGTATAGGACTGGTGCCCACTCAGCATCGTGGAGAATTTGAGGAGCTTACGATAGGTAAGCGGCCCTGGTCACGGAAACCAACATTCCGGATGGGGATGCCGAGATATTGACCATATTTCCTCCCCGTATCGTTTAGATGATCACCCACCTCTACATTGCGTATGTGGGCGTGAGGCCGGCATTCGGGTTGGCAGATCCTGGCCCTATTTGGGCTGTCGCACCCTGGGTTAATTTCGGCATTATAAATGTCCTTTAGAAAACTACCTCTAACGGTTCTTGGTTACAGTACGCCAGAGAATGTTCAAAATCACTAATGGTGCATGCTTCTTCTGCTCAAATGCTTCTTTTATATGTTTCTCGCCCAAGTTATCATCATAAAATAAATTTGGTACCAATTTCAAGTAACTAGGACTGCTTAAGTAAAACAATAGATTGCAAATTTCAGCCAGTATATGATGAATATTTTCGTTCACATAGAAGATCTAACAAAGGCGCAGAGTATGGTTTCTGCAATCAGTGGTGAGACTAAATTGGCAGCTTTTCAAAGACAAAAGCTTAAACAGAATGCTTCTAATGGATATGACTTTGTATTGTCCTATCAATTTGATCGTCAATAATGTTGCTGTAAGTTTTAATCAAATTATTTGGGCTTGTAGATAAGGATTCAACCAGTGAAAGAACTACTGCAGAAGTATTGCTTATAAAGTTGAAGTAGCCCAAAATGCATAAAAAAGTTATAGAAAAGAATAACTGAAAGTCGTGGAGATGGCAAAGCTGTCTGTAGAGAGGGAGTCTTAAAACCCTTTTATATACAAATTCTCAAATACCTAGTTAGTCTGACTTCATCAAATTCGTCTTGATAAACGGAAACTAAAGCTACTGCGAAAGTTCGAAGGTTTACCCTAGCTCCACTCGCTCATACAATAATTACTCTGTTCGGAGGTGGGCTTAGCACTTCGACCTTTTAAAACTTGTGCTGATGTCTATAATGGTAAGAGAACTGGATTGGATTAGGCAACGGAGGGAATATGCACGGAGTTTCAGTCTTTATCTACTGTACCTATGCCCCAAGTGGCTCATCCCCAAGAAGAATGAGGTGAGAAGAGACAGAGGGCGTACACCAAAGGAGTTACAACACTGCAGAGGTCAGACTCCCTACAATAGACCAGTTGGAAACTCTCCGACAGGCCAGTACAACCGGCATCCTACCCACCGTGTTCCTAAAATGGCCAAACAGGTTGGCCCAGAGACCTGCGTCCGTCCTACTGAAGCAGGAAGTGTTTACCTTCAGCATATCATCCTGCAATCCAGCGCCAAGACATCCGCCGAAACTTTCTATCCTGAAAGAAGCCAGCAGATGACAGATAATGTGAAATGATAATGGAGATGAACTGGAGGGACAGGAAATTCGGGGAATGTAATTAACCTACTCTGTGTTCGCCCGGCGACCCGGGGAAAATAACCGAAAAAACAATGGACCAGCTAGGCCGGCCACGGGTATCGAACCCGGCCCTTCTGTATGTGGGCCACATATGAAACCATCTAAGCCATCCCACTCGGTCGGTAACGGCATACTAAGAGTGGTCGCCTCTTAGGAGAAGTGACAGTAGAGGGCAGGATCCCTAACAACTACATTAAAACTCCCCGATGGCGGTTCATACAACCGGCTGCTCTTACTCATGCGGACTTAAACATCTTCTAGGGGGGCGGGGGGGGGGCGAGACTCGATGACCTCAGCCGTACCGGAGGAGATCCCGTAGGGGAGGGGATCCGTCCCCTTCAGCTGCGGGCGCTGCGAACCCCTAGCACTCGTGATACCTCTGACGTTACTAGAGGAACCTCGGGCCGAACATTCGAGCCCCTCCCTGATTGGGAGTTGTTTGGATTGTGTTGGACTCGAGGGGCAGTGTTTCCCGATACCCGTGGGAGATCGGATACGTCTCCGGATGGGGCTGAGGGAAGCCATTAATATTCCCGCGTACTAGCCAGCATAGCTAGTAGAAGGTGTGTTAGATCACCAGGCGGCCCTACCGAGGTCATATCGGTAGCCTTCCCATTTTGGAGTTGGCGCGCGTAAGTGGCGTATCCACTTCCATCCCGTCTTTAGTCCACAGGAACAGATGGGGGGGCTTGTTAGTCTCTATCTCTTGCCCTACGGAAAGCCCCACGGAGGCGCCGGGCGCCTATTTGGGACAGCTCGGTAACTCCCTGGTCAAATGAGGCCCGGGTCCTTAGTCCTACGGGTCCAGGACTAATGCGAGCAGAACCTCTGACATTAACTGCATTAACTGTACAGGAGGAGAAGGATTTACAGAGAGAATATTCCTACCATGCACGCTGAATTTCCTGCTGAAACTTAGAAGCATATAACAGCCAACCAGGATGAAAGGTGAAGTGAAATAACAGGTGAGGTGAAATGGAGATACAGAAATGTTTGTGGATATAATTACTCTTTCCAGCAAGCATTCGCTTAGTGAGCCGGGGAACCTCCGAAAAACCCACAGCTTGCGAAGGTTGGCCATGAGAATCGAACTCAGGATCTCCTGAATACAGATAGCAGACATTACCGCATGAGTCATCTGGCTGTGAAACTTACAATAATAGGTTAATATTCTTAATTCACTTCCTGGCGAACATTATCACTTCTGTGCGCTTCTTATGGATTAAGATAACAATTATGAAAAACCCGACGCAATGAACGGTTATAATTCATGCTGCATCAGTACACAAAGCGCACACATTAATAATGTATTGGATACTTATGTGATAAGGGTATCATTAGAAACCAAGGAAGAGTTTAAATATACTTGTCGAGTATCTTATACTTCCGAGATTTCCCAGTGCATTTAAATCGTGTTTGTTATCTGCTACATATTTTTCAACTGTAGGTAGTAGTAAAAATAATAGTCACGCAAAAATAAAATTAATTACTAAACCTCGTTGAGTATGCTGTTTCCAATTAAGGTCATTAACATAAACTTTGTTAAAATAAGACCTGAAGCTTTCCTGACGACGAATATGTTCAAGTTTTTCTTGGGAAGCAAGTAAAGTGAAAAGACAATTAGAAATCGACGTTTCGGGAGCGTACATGTTTCCCATCATCAGGATATTTGTTACATACTATAACTACAAATGAATCACTGGACATAACACAAATATAAACAAAGACAAAACACGCATTACTAAACAAAATACTGTTTTCAGTAAATGAAATGCCAGCGTGAGTATAGAAATTTAATTGGGTCAACGAAACGTAACTTAAGCAAGCTGTATATATCTGTGCTCTTTAAGTCGACGGATTTCCATTTTAAGGCCGGTTTCCAAGAGCAGCTGAACTGAAATCCAGCATCACGATTAAGCGTGCTCCTCTCGGAGGAAATGGACAAAGTCTTCTTAACTCTCCGCTCCTAGTAACTGTTGCCTTTTGTCAAGATGGTCGTCTCCCAAACGTTGGCTCTATGGTCGTTATCAAAACAATGTCTTGCCAGTCCAGACTTCTCAGGTTGCATTAAACGAACGCTCCGTTCATCTTCGTTTATTCTGCTAGCGATGGTCCTTCCGGCTTGTCCTATATACGGCGTCCCACATTCACAGGAAATGCAGTACACTCCCGAAACTTGGAAGACCAGTGTGTCTTTCACTGGTCTCAACAACTGTTTAATCTTCGAAAGTGCCTTGTGGAGGGCCCTGGTGTAATATTTGGCGAGAATTCTGCTAATTCTGCTGGATAGGTTGCCTGTAGACGGGATGCAGTCTCTAGCGGTAGGCTTATCTGACGCTTGCTGTATTAAATGTTTTCCTTTCCCACCTTTAGTGATCAAGGCTTCAACGTCATTTTCTGAGTAGCCGTGTTGACGGAAAGTGAGTCTCAGGTGCCTTAATTCTTGTCTTAAGTTGCTGGTAGCAGAGATGGAAAAAGCTCGATGGGCCAGTCTATTAAGAACTCCCAGTCGTTGAGACTTAGGACTTATACAACATCAGAACCATCCACAAGCCACCTCCGAAGATTAAACAGCTGTTGAGACCAGTAAAAGACAAACTGGACTTCCAAGTTCCGGGAGTGTACCGCATTTCCTGTGAATGTCAGACACCGTATATAGGACAAACCGGAAGGACCATTGCTACCAGAATAAACGAACATGAACGGAGCATCTTGGCAAAATGCAACCTGAGAAGTCTGGACTGGCAAGGCATTGTTTTGATAACGACCATAGAGCCAACTTTCGGGAGACGACCATCTTGGCAAAATGCAACAGTTACTAGGAGCGGAGAGTTAAGAAGACTTAGACCATTTCCTCCGAGAGGAGCACGCTTAATCGTGATACTGAATTTCAGTTCAGCTCCTCTTGGAAACCGGCCTTAAAATGGAAATCCGTCGACTTAAAGAGCACAGATATATACAGCTTGATAATCAAGTTAAGTAGTTACGTTTCTTTGACCCAATTAAATTTCTATACTCACGCTGGCATTTCATTTACTGAAAACAGTCTTTTGTTCAGTAATGCGAATATTGATAGTGTTTTGTCTTTGTTTATATTTGTGTTGTATCCAGTTATTCATTTGTGGTTATAACATTTAATAAATATTCTGATGACGGGAGAGATGTACGCTGCCGAAACATCGATTTCTAATCGTTTTCACCTGGCTTACTTCCCAAGAAAAACTTTGTTGGCGATCGATTATCTACATCTGGTTGTTGGGGCTTAAAAGTCGATAACTCTTAGCTGCAGCATGAGCTAAATCGTGAGAAAATATTACCAAATAAAATGGAAGTAGAGGCTCAGATAACATATTTAAACGATCAAAGTCAGCTGTCAAATATGATTATAATGGATATCTGCAAGAAGAAATATATTTCAAGTTCAGATATTTAATGTAGTTCCTGCATGTACATATAGTACAACAGATAAAACACCCATGGGGAGCTTAGTTTACCAACACTGAATTCAAGAAGTTCAATTTACCATCATGGCAGGTCAGCTGAAAGTGGTACGTCATTGTCAAATAAAATAAATGGTTAATAAACTGTTAAAGTCAACTTCGACACATAAAATTTATTCAAGAGCATTAAGTATAAAGAAAGCATCTCTAAAAAGTTCAAATTGACGTGATCAAAAATGCCAATCATAATTGCAGCGTGAGGGTGTGATTTACATTCGTGGCACAGTTGCGCTATATGAGCTGCAGTGTTGTTTTCTGTATCCATCAGTTATACTGAACTTGATATCGCGATTCCTTGAGGTAATTAGGTCTACGAGTATGCGATGTGATGATTATCGATAATAGTGTCGATTATTTCAGTGATTTGTTGCACATACGTATGTGTATCGCTTTATAAGCAATTTGGTGTCACAACAAGTGAGACACAGGTACGTAACTGCCTGACCGCCGTTAACAACTGGATAATGGAGAGAGGACGGCCATAAATCCTCAGCCAGCTGTATATCAACATGAGCTAAATAAGCCCTGTATGTCATTTAGCAAATGTTTGTTAAGCCTGGCTGTGCACACACAAGCCAATGTCACGTATTTCTATACGACAACTTAGACTTTCAGAAAATGTCTGTGTCTCTTGGCCATGGTCTAAATTTCAGAGACTAAAACCTCCCTTAAAAGTTTCAAACGTTGAACGCACTTTCTGGTCAATTGCTAGGACTCTGTTAAAATACTGGTACTAAGCCATAAACCTGAAAAAATAATGTATCATTATTTATATCCATGTTCACCAGCATTCTCTTTGATAAGAGAATCATTAACTGTTTCGTGATCAATCATTACCAATATAATGCTTAATATTCCTCAAGATATTTATTTCTCTTCTTTGATGGGCACTATTCAAAACGTTTCATATAATTGCGTTTGTATCTTATTTATATAGTAAGTTAAAATTTGTATTGCTTATTCCGTTCAAATGTATGTTATTCATTTGGCCTCATTTAATTACCCAACCTACCCCGTAGCGCTGCAATAGCATCAGAATCCGTGGTGCAAGGGACAACACGCTCGTGTTAGCACAGAAAGGTATAAGTATTGTTTTCGTATTTTTACAGGAAGCAAAAAATAAGTTTAGTAAATACCTTGATTATGTCTACAGATGAAGCAGATGTTTCTCTTTCCCAATGTATTATAATACTACGTGTTTATTTCATCTTAATTTGTTATTTGTGTCCTCTCACATAAGTGTTCTATAGGGGCTTTCAAAAGAGTGTCGGCTAGCCCCGTAGCTCAGTCGGTTGAGCACCTGCCTGCCGTGCCAGGGGTCCCGAGTTCGATTCCCGGCTGCTGTTGGGAGATTTTTCTCCAACCAAGATGAATCCCCATATTTCCCACAGTCTAATTAAGTGTGATTGATGCGTGTGATGAGAGTGTGATTGTGTGCGTGTTCTAATGATACAACCCAACGATTACGAGTAAACTCCATCAATATGTTTCAAAGGAGAACGGCCGCCGATATGACCACTGCAGCTCAAGGCGGGGTATAAATGGAACAATAAAAAAACAAGAGTGTCCCATCTTTAACATGTGATAACTGCCGTTGTTATTGAGTTACAACAGTAATTTTATACGATTACAGTTGTTATTGACAAATAGTCATGGACCGTTACAGCATTCAGCAATGCGTATAAATTGTGAAAATTTATGATCAAAATGGATCATCTGTTCGCTAAAGCTTCCGTGTATTGCGTGATACCGGGTTCTTATAAGAGACCATTTTTTGTCTCAGTTGGATGGTATGAATCTCAGAAATATCTGATTCCAGCAAGATGGTGCCACATGTCATGTTGCTCTCGAAACAATCAATATTTTAAAGAAGAAGTTCAGAGGTTTCATAATTAACCATGGTGGTGATGTTAATTGGCTCCCGACATCATGTCATTTGATGACGTTTGATTACTTCTTGTGGGTTTATATTAAATCTCGGGTTTATACCAAAAACCAGAAACAGTAAATGATCTTATGAATAACACCACGCTTGTTACTCGTAAAGTTGGACCTAATTTACGTTCTTCTGACATTGAAAATTGCATCAATCATATACGCGCAACCCAACGAAGTGTGTCGGTCACTTAACGGATGTTCTCACTTAATGACATTAATGATGTTCCAAAATAAAAAAGGAAATAAAGCTCTATCATTTAAACAACTCTGTCGTGTTTTATTTAAGTTCAAAGATAGGAAACTCTTGATGAAAGAGCCTTTAATAATTTCATGACTCATATCAGGGTATGTCATTCATTTTCTTGACTTACATGCTTATGTTTTATTCCTTTGTAGCTTGCAGCTTTCTGTACTATTTTAATCACGCCGCCAGAACCCTTTGCTAGTTCTATGAGAACCCGGCGGAAACAGATGGTGGTGACACCATCTAACCTGATACCGGGTCACTGGCTCGCTCCACTACTACAAGGAACAGTGGGAGAGGGGACTTAGTGCCTTGGCGATCTGGAGCTGGCCTGGTTAGCTGCTTCACTATCATTGGGGTGATGCCCTGACGGATGAGGTCCGTCCTAATGTATTCAACTGAGGTGTCCACCGGCAACCCGCGGATAACCCGGCCTACATCACGGGCTTTATCTAACCCGAAGGTGAAGTGGGGTATCTCTTTCTTTTTGAGATATTGCAGAATCACCTGTAATCTTCCACCGTTTTAGCGTGGAAGATACTGTCGCGAACCCTATCGCGATAACGCGGCTTGCGCACACAAAGGAACTGATAGGCAGCACAGAGATAAAGAGTATGCCGCAACAGATAAAGTTACAAATTTTAGAACGTTCGTGTTTTATCTGGTGACGTGTTAGAGAACCTTCTATAGCAGTCTGGAATTCATGAATGGTTGTATAAAAAGAAGCCATGGCTAGTTATCGGACAGTCGAAAACAAGAGTAAACAGTTGTAAAGACATATAACAAGAGTGTTGTAAACAGGTGTTATCAGAACGCTGTTGCTGTGGTCATCCACTTTGGTAGACTGTGATTGTGTATGTGATGTAATACTGCTAATGTGAATGTATTTCTACGCAAATAAAGAACGATTTGAATTTCTGCAAATTCGACTTTTAATTCTGCGAACCCACAAAGTCACAATTAGTGTCAGGAAGTGGAACAACGACATCACCGAGAAGGTAGAAGAAATGAGGAACGAATTAACAACGAACACGGAAGCTGCAAATAGCAACTTGGCCGCGACGATGACCGCGAAGATGACCGACACCAGGAAGAGCAGCCGGAAGAACGAGTAAGGGCCGTCGTGGCGAGGGGTACGTCGGCGCCATCACCACCATCCCTTCGAGTGACACTGCGCGCCGTCAGCCGGCGTATGGATGACAGCCCCATCGCGGAAGTTTGGGTGAGAGGGAAGCCGTGCCGCGTGCTGGTGGACACCGGGGCAGCCGTGACCATCATCAGACTTGACGTGGCCAAGGGTTTGCTTTCGAGAAAACCAAGCCTACCATACCAGCTTTTGACGGCATCGGGTGACACCTTGCCCGTGAAGAAGGAGGCCCTGCTGAATTTGACCTCGGGAAGGAGTGCCTACGTCTGTGGGTGTTAGTCTCAAAGGTGGTTGAGGAGCTGATACTGGGATTGGATGCCCTCAGGAGACACGAGGCGACGGTTGACGTCGTCAGGAAGGTCCTACGGCTCAAAGGAGAAGAGGCAACCCGAAGAGCGCCTTGGAATCTGCAGGGTCATCTTGAAGGAAGACGTGGTGCAACCCGCGAGAAGCAAGGTGGTGGTGACGGCGCGACTGGAAGGCCAGCGGACGAAAACATGATGTTGAACCGGAAGACGCCTGTGTACGGATTATATGTAGCCAGGACATTGTTGCCGGTCCGAGAGGAGGTGTCCGTGAGGCTACTCAACCTGGCAGACACCGATCAGGACGTCCAGGCCGGAACGTAGCTAGGGACGTGCGAGCCCATTGTCAGCGTGACAGCAATCAACAAGACAGATGAGCCGGTGCTGACGCAACTCTTGGGGACCCGGCTGGAAGGCTTACTGGAGAGGGTGGCCGACCACCTGACCACGAAACAACTGGAGAAGTTTCGACACTTGCTGTTACGATACCAGTGCGTCTTCAGCCAATGCGACAGCGGCCGCACGGACCGAGTGCTTCACAACATCGACACCGGAGACGCCAGACCTATTCGACAAACCCCTAGACGCGTTCCACTGGCCAAACAAGCGGCTGTATGGGATATGCTGTAGGACATGAAAACCAGGGGAGTGATTGAAGAGTCTGACAGCCCATGGTGTTCCCCTGTTGTTCTAGTGACGAAGCACGGTGAGCTGCGCTTCTGCGTGGACTACAGGAAGCTGAACGCTGTCACTAAGAAGGACTGCTTCCCCTTACCTCGGATTAATGACATTCTGGACACGCTGGCTGGTGCACAGTGGTTCTTGACCCTAGACCTGAAGTCGGGTTAGTGGCAGGTAGCTCTGGATCCGAGAAACAAGGAAAAGACCGCATTCTCGACAGGCCAAGGGTTTTGGCAGTTCACAGTTATGCCATTTTGGCTCTGCAACGCACCAGCTACCTTCCAACGCATTATGGAGTCAGTGATAAGAGGACTGACTTATGATGCCTGCCTGCTATACCTGGACGATATCATCATCGTCGGCAAGACTTTCGAATACCATCTCAATAATCTGAGTAAGGTACTACAGAGACTACAGGCAACCAACTTGAAGCTACATACAAAGAAGTGTCAGCTATTCCGCAAGGAAGTTAACTACTTGGGCCACATAATCTTACCAAACGAAGTGGCCACAGACTCGGAGAAGACATAGGCTGTAAGAGATTGGCCTCGCCTAAGGTATAAGGGAGAGTTGCGCAGTTTCCTAGGGCTGTGAAGTTATTACCGCCGATTCATAAAGGCCTTCTCCAATATCGCCAAGCCCCTCACCCGCCTGACAGAGGAGAACCGATCTTACATGTGGATGGATGACGCCGAAAACGCTTTCCAGCGGCTGAAGAAGACACTGTGTAGTGCTACTATTCTGGAATTTCCACAACCAGGTGGCGCCTTCATTGTGAACACCGACGCCAGCGACCATTGCACTGGAGGCGTCCTATCCCAACTCCAGGTAGGCCATGAGCGAGTTATAACCTAATAAAGCAAGACGCTATTTAAGGCTGAGAATAACTACTGCGTCACCCGGCGAGAGTTACTGGCGGCAGTAAAGACATTGGAGCATTTCCACAAGTACCTGTAAGGTCAGCCATTCCACCTGAGGACTGTCCACTCCACCCTAACCTGGCTATTGAGCTTTAGGAACCTGGAAGGCCAAACAACCCGTTGGGTACAGAGGCTGCAGGCTGCACGACTTCACCTCCGAACATCGTAGAGGGAAGAGCCACGGTAACGCAGACGTCATATCCCGAAGACCCTGCCCAGAGGAGTGCGGCCAATGCACAAGAGTGGAACAGAAGCAACGTGCCGCAGCTGTCAGGGTGGTCACGGCAGTGACTGCGGATGGCTAGGTTAGCGCAGGCCTGAGGAGGGAGCAGCTGGCGGACGCCGACTTGGAGCCCCTCTTGAGTGAAGTGGTGTCAGGGACAAGACCAACCTGGGAGGAAATAGCACCGAGGTGCACCACCTACAAGTCGTACTGGGCCCATTGGGACTCACTGAAGGCAAGAGAGGGCGTGCTGTTCCGGTTATTCGAATCACCTGATGGACGCAGAGAGAACAGTTGGTACTTCCCCTAAGTAAGGTCTCGGAGGTTTTGGAGGAAGTGCACGCCGGTACTTCAGGAGGACACCTGGAAGTAAACCGAACGATCGACAAACTTCGGCAGCACTACTACTGGCTGAGGCTCCGAGCAGACGCTGAGAGATGGTGCCGTCAATGACACGTGTGCGCGACGAGTCGCAGCCCCCAGACTAGAAGCCGGGGTCGCATGCAGCAGTACAACGTTGGAGCTCCTTCGACGGATCGCCGTCGACATAGCTGGACCGTTCCTAGTGTCCGACCGAGGCAACAAGTACCTGATGGTGGTCATGAACTACTTCACCAAGTGACCGGATGTGTATGTCATCCCAAACCAGGGGGCAAAGACAATCTTAGACTGCCTCGTGTAGCAAGTGTTCTGCCGATTTGGGGTGCCGTTAGAGCTCCATAGCGACCAGGGTACCAATTTTGAATCCAACCTGATGAAGGAGGCACTAGAAATACTTGGGGTTAGCAACACCCGCACCACACCCCTACATCCACAGTCGGACGGCATGGTCTAAAGGTATATCAGGACCTTAGAAGAACACCTGAGGAAGGTCGTGGCCAGCCATCAGATAGACTGGGACGTGAAGGTGCCACTGTTCTTGCTGGCCTACCGCTCGTCAACACACGACACTACTGGGATGACGCCAGTCTGCTTAATGTTCGGCCGAGAGTTATGCCTCCCCTGTGATCTGGCTTTTGGAAGCCCCCGGACGCAAAACAGCCAGCAACCGAGTATGTGGAGAACCTGGTGGACCATCTCCACGACATGCATGAGATGGCTCGTCAGAACATCCAGAAGGTGAACGACTGCTAATAATACCTGGTCATCTGCAAAAAGTATTGTGTTTCTATTCGCATTGTTTAAAGTTATCCTTTCGGCTTAATAAGATGGGTGATTGTTCACATCCCTGTCTTAATCGTATACTAACTTCTGTACTTATATTATTAAAACTTATAATTGTTTTACAATATAAAGCCTTAAGGGCAGTGGTTAGACTATATGGTACTTCATACCCTTCCGCCATTATTCCCCACAACTTTCCACGTTCTATTCAAATGTCTTAATATAACCTAAAAACAGGAGACAACTTCCTAAATTATATTCACTCCTCTTCTCTATAATTTGCTTAATATCAAAAATGGCATAAAAACATGAACTTCCCTTTTTAAATTCGTTCTGTTCTTCCCATAATCGGTTTTCTATTACACGGTACAATTTTTTCTTTAAGATCGCTTAATGTAGTTTATATGCTGTGTTTAGAAGGGAGATTCTTCTATAGTTTTCACATTCATTTTTATTTCAATTTTTAAATAAATTTATAATTTTGGCACTATACCACGCATCTGGGATACTTTCTTCACTCCAAATTAAGTTAAAGAATTGTATTGCCCGCCTTTTAATTTCTTTCCTCCATATTTCCACAATTCCATATTAATATTATCACTTCCTGCGAATTTTCTATTTTTTGCTGCTTTCAAAACTTCTTCCAATTCTTCTCTTGTTATCTGATTCTGTTCGTTCAAACTTTATGTATTAGTTTTATCTTCTGTCTCTTTGTATAATAATTATAATATTGTATCCATTGTTCCTCATTTATTATCTTTATCCTAGCTCTATCTTTTTCTCCTTCTCTTAAACTTTTCAATATTCTAAAACCTAAGTATGTTACACCGGTAAAATACTTAGGTATGTTACCTGTTACATGTCTTTACATTATAGTTGCAAATTGATTCCAACTTTCTCTCTTACTCTGCCTTGACAGTTTCCTTACTGCGGTTCGTTGTGTCTTATACTTTATGTAGTCTTCCATATTTCTAGAGCCCAGCTACTGTTATATAGTCTCTTCTTCCCTTTTATTTTCTATTCCAACTCTTTATTCCGAAACTTCATTCTGCTCGGTTTCTTTTACCTTGCTCTCCTAGCGCCTCTTTGTCTGCATTTTCTACTTCCGTATTCAGTTTGTCCTAATGCTTATTTACATCTCCGCTTCTTTCCTTTATGTATTCGTCAAACCTTTGTTGATGCAGTCTCCTAATACTTGGATCATCTAACAATTGTATTTTCCATCTGTTCTCCTTATTTTTATCATGAACGACTTTCCTTTTTAATATATATCCTTACTTTTTATTTAACCAAATAGTAGTCACTATCGACCTCCATTTCTCCATATATCCTTGTGTCGATAACCTGTGGCCATATATTTTCATTTTCCAGTATATAATCAATAACTGACTTTTTACTTCTAGCCGCTCACGTAAATTTGTGAACATTTTATGTATAAAAAATCTGTTTGTTACCCTTATTTTATTGGATGGATACCAATCTCTTAATTGTCTTTCATTATTATTTAAAGTGTCTTCTCCATGTGGTCCAATGAGGTTACAGATTGGGACATTCCCTATTCTTGAATTCATATCTCCATCTATGATAGCTTAATCATTCTTCCCTATTTTATTTATACATTCTAGTAATTGTTTATCATCCTCAATTGGAGCACAAGCACCTATAAACCAACAATTTGACCTCCTGTATCTTATTTTTATAGCTATTATTCTTTCACTCTTCCATGATTTTCGCAACTCAGAATAGATAAAAATACTCTTTGTAATATCTATTGATCCTTTACCCTTCTCTTTTGTTTCTGTAACAACTGTAATATCTATTTTATTAGCTTCCAATTGTTCACTAACTCTTCTATTTTAGACCCTATTACTTCAATATTCCATGTGGAAATTGCCATGTAACCCAAATTCTTTGTCCATACACATTCGCTAAGATTGTTAACGTTAGTATCCGCCCAAAAATTCCTCGTGTTAGCTTCTGAATAATTTTAATTTCCCATGAAGGAGTTACTAGCCCCTTGCGCAGTAGATTTTCTTATAGGTTAAGTTGCCTTGCATGGCTTTGGAGTCTTGCCAACTCCCCACATATTCATTGGCTGGATCAAACTTTTACATTAGAGTGTTGGCATCACCTAGCCTTTGGTATTCCCGCGCTTTTAGAACCCCGGCAGCGGGTTCATATACAAATAGTTATCGTCTTCAAATGACATCTGTGTATCAAGGATTGCATTTTTCGTTTTGCACTCATGCTCGATTTTCTTTCCTCTTCAGCGATTATAAGACTGGGTGAACATGCCATGTAAAATCATCAAAATTCAAGAAAATTTCTTTAAAATGCTTATCTGTGAAACGTCTGTAACATGTAGGTCTACGTTCCTCTAATGATTTACATCCCTTTCTAGTTTATAATGGTGCTAAATATGCTTTTCCTGTTTTTC
>CM060950.1:112928886-112976386 GCA_030765055.1 Mantis religiosa
TCTTAAGTAATAGAGTAGTTTCATTTCTTACATAAGAGCTCAACCTTCTTAGTTTTATGCTTTTAAAACTAAGATTGAAAATTTCTTCATAAAAAACCACTGTTATATTGATTAGAAATAAGTGATACTAGCTAATATTTTTAAGCTCAGTCAGAAAGAAATTACAGTATTTTCTAAAACCTGGTTAAAAGAGTTACCATTAAATAACTAAAATTGTTCTACAACATTGTATATTGTACAGTACAGAAATATCTATGTAGCCATAATTAGTATTTGAGCAAGCCCCTTCCACTCAGGAGTCAAAACATTAAAATTACATGAGCAGGGAACTACTCTTGGCAACAAAACTGAACCACTGATCTTCACATCTATATCAGTGTTTCTAAAACATTATTGTAATCAGCTAAATTAAAACTTTGTCTATATTCTCTAAAGCAAGATATTCTCTTTCATATCATTGTGTTTCAAACCCACACTGACCAACAACCTTTTAAACTTTCTGAGGTTTATTTGCAGTTGCACAACGTTACCAGTGGTGGTTAGGCACCTGAATGAGTTTAACATGTTACAAACAAAGCAGCAACAACAAAAATAGCCTTTGAGTACATGGAGTGTTTACAGCTGAACCTCACTCATGCATTTAATCTACATTTTTCACAAATATAAGTCAAACTTTTTGGACAGCAAATGTTAAGCATTAATATTTAACTCAATTATGTGCTTTCTCATTAATACCTACATTCATACAAGTATGAAATACCTAATATACCTACCCATTTGATTTTTTTTTCTTTTAAATTTACTTCCTCCAAAATTAAGTCATATCGGACTGTGGATGAAATGGGTAAAATGACGCTCAAATGAGCCCAGGGTCCATAGAGCTTAGAGTTACCTGACATTCACCTTTCAGGATAAGGGAAAACCTTGGAAAAAGCCTAATCCAGGTAACCCACCCTGACTGAGATTCAAACTAGGGATCTCTTGAACATGAGGCAGATATGCTACCATCTACGCTACCAAGACAGGCATATTTGAAAGTTATATATATGCTGTACTACAATATATTATGACAATATATTATCTGTGATTAATAAATTTAATTTACTAGTATATGACTACATGGAAAAATCAAGGAAGTCAAGAAAAAGTAACAACGTTTTAATCCAGAGTAAAGGCCAGTACTCTGAATCCAGAATTATGAATAAAGTAATGGTATGGATATAAGTACTCTAAATAGTATATTGTACATATTATTATTGTGCCTGTTGCATTTAATTCTTACTTATGTCAAATAATTCATAATCATTGGTTTGAGTAATAATCCAATAAGGCGGCTCCAGTACCATAATAAAATTCAAATTTTTCATATACATTGTTTTGTCCAATTCCTTTTGAAAGTATGGGATTCAGGTTATACAACTTTTATGTCAAGCTATAGTCTGTGATTGCATAGTTAGAATATCTGAAACAGCTGTTTCATTTGACATAGCCTTACTAATGAAGGTAAACCGAAATGAGAAATGGTGCTTGTAGTTAAAGTTTATATTATTAAAATTTTTAAATACTTACTTCATTTCGTGCTTCATTTATTCTTGGAGATAATTATCCCTTCAAGCTGAGCCTAAAACAGGAATATTTCTTTAATTGGCTGATGGATTTGTATTCAGTGAGTTCACTAGTAGCCACAAAGGTCCATAACCACTGAACATGAATTACTTAAGAGAAATCATGAAAAGCATTACTCGAATCACACCACTTAAGTATGTTATATTTTAAATCACATACCTTTAGCTGCTGGTTGGTTTTCTTATAGAATACTAGTTCCTCTAGATGCTTTTTCTCCTCCGCTATTCGTAACTCATTTGCACGCCTTTCAATTTGTTCAGCACGTGCCCTTTGCTCCACAACTTGTTTTTCCAGTTCCCTTTTGTCTTGGCGCAATGTCTCTACAGTTTGTTCCAAATCATGTTTTCCTTGTTCAGACTGAAAAATAGTACTTAAGTTATAGATCAAAGAGTCAATTCAATAAATGTTATGACCTGAAACAAGTATGCTGATCTAATTTTAAAAAATGTCTGTAATTGAACGTTTGATTTCAATGAATGTAATAGAGAACTATCACTGAAGGAAGGTGTAGTGCCAAAATCTAATAAGTACATGTGTTAGTTGGCAATATTGATTAAATGGTTCACTCCATTTATTCACATTAGTTAATACCGATTGGTTAAAAGCTCCTGCTATTGTCAATAGAAAAACTTTCTGAGGAGATCTTCCCATAGTCAAGTGGTTAACCCTCTGTTAGGCGCACGCACTGGCAGAACACCATTAGTCGCGTTGGGCCTGGGAGGCCCGCACTGTATTTATGCAATTATATGCCTGTATTTCTTTTTGTTTTAATTTTTCTTTTTCCTCCAATTTTTGGCTTTATTTAGGTTAAATATACATGACTTTTATTAGTATAGTCATATTAAATACATCATCTAAAATATAATATGAATAGAGGTACATTATAATTTGTCTCAAGTATAATTAAAGAGAATAACATATTCTTTTAAAATACATACATACTCAGAGTCATCAGCTATTTCTTCTGTTTTCCCTGACTAAGTAGTTATCGCAAATAATTTTGGCATGTTTTCTCAAACAGATAGGTTGCGTTGCATTTCCCACTTCCATATTTAGTTTTGCTGTTCTTTTTGTCTTTACTGCAGGGGTCATATCATTTCTTTTTCAATGATTCTGGTGCATTCGGCAACTCATCTGCTGTTAGTTGTTCAGTTCTATATTTCTTTATAAGCTCTTTTAGATCACTGGGTAGCTTTGATGCTGTTGCCCTTCTCTGTAGCTCTTGCAACAGTAAAGCTAAGGACAGCACTTTCAAATATTCCTGTCTTGTGGAATATTTGTGTTGGTTTCCAAGAAAGATAGTTCTAGAATATTCAACACTGCAATATTCAACATAGGGTTAAAAATTACTATTGGCCAACTTCATGTTGTTCCGGCTACATTATACGTAGCACACAATTTATCTATTTTATGAACTCCAGATTTAGTATTGTTGTAATCCATGATTATTTCAGGCTTTGTTTCAGCACCTTCTGACAGTTGTTCTGATGAAACATGTAGACTTGAGATCAAAACTACTGTTTTGCCCCGTTTGGAACATACGAAACAAGTGTTTCGTTTATTGTGAAGCCAAAAATGCTTTCATATTGGCTGCTACCTTTTGGAGAAGTAAAATTACAGAACAAATACTTCTTGTTCTTCCGTATTGTACCGACAAAAGAAAGTGGTCTTTTGCCCAGCTCATTCACCAGATATACACTAATGAACCAATTATCTCCTGTAACATATCTGCCAGTGCCATAGATTGGTTCAGTTAGTCTTAGCACTACAGCCTCTGTAGAATTATTTTGCAAATGTGGTCTATCTGGCTACTGTGCATAATAAATTTCCATATTAGTCGTGTAAAACATTTTGCATCACTCAAACATAATATTTTTATGCCATACTTATTTGTCTTAGATGGTATATATTGTCTAAAACCACATCGACCTCAAAATGCAGGTAATTACTCGTCAAGTGTGACATTTTGTCCAAAGCGAATAATGCTTCTGACATTTATTTACAAACATTTTAAATATTTCTCTAACATCAGCCAATTTTTCCAATAGCAATGAATAGCATTTGGTACTCACGACAAAGTACTAATAGCTCCTTGCACTGGCAAAGCAATATTTCACAACTTACTATCAAAGAAAAACATATTATCAACATGTAAGCAGAGTAGGTGCAAGGGGCCCGCTAGACCTATATGACTCCTAAGTGCTGATTCATCATTTTTGCAGCTATAATAATAATTGCATTGGCTGCCGCGTTTCCTCACGTTAGACCAAAAACTTGTTCGAATGAACATTTCCAGCATTCTGTTGGCGCAGTTTAGGTGCAATAAATCCGGGTTTTGGCGCCGAGTAGTTATTGTATATGAAACTTGGATACACCATTATACGCCTGAAACAAAAATACAGTTCAAACAGTGGACTGCAATGAGGAAACTGGCTAAAGCATAAACTGTTCTTTCGGCTGGGAAGGTGATGGTGAATGTTTTTTGGGATAGTCATTCAGTTATTTTAATCGATTATCTTCAAAAAGGAAAAACCAGTAAAGGAGCACACTAGCCATCATTACTTGACAAGTTGAAGACAGAACTTGCGGATAAACGTCACATTTGTAGAAAAAGAAAATCCTGTTTCACCAAGACAACACACCATATTATACCTCAGCAGTTGCAATGGAGAAAATCCATGAATTACGGTTTGAACTGCTTGACCATTCACCTTACTCACCAGATCTAGCCCCAAGCGACTTCTTTCTGTTCCCTCATCTGAAAATTGTGCTCGGAGGACAGAGATTTTCGTCAAATGAAAAGGCAATCATCTTCGTGAACAATTATTTTGCAAAGAAAAATGCTGAGGTCTATTTGGACAGGCTTCAGAGATGAGAGCATATTTGAAAGAAGTTACAAGGAAACTATGTTGAAAAATAAAGAAAAAAAATTCTGAAAAAAATGTCCTGTGTCTTTATCAGGTTGGAAACTTTTCATACTATCTATGTATTAATAAGCATTGATTATTTATATTTATACCTGGTGCAACTGAAGTCTGAAACAAAAATGTCGTGTGTCTTTATTAGGTCGGAAACTTTTCAGACCACCTATGTATTAATAGCCATTGATCATTTATATTTATACATGGTGCAACTGAAGTTTATTCAGGTTGTAAATTAAGAAGGAGGAATAGCTATATGTAATTGTAGTAGGGATGAAATGAAAAGAGTTAAATGGTTGTATATAATGGAAGTTGTATGTAAATGAAAATAGTTGTTACTGAGTAAATTTACGGATAGATTTATATATGATTACCTGCATGTAAATTATATTGTATAAACTGAAGAAAAGAAATAAATTCATTCATTTCAGGTCATGCTGACAGTAAATTTCTAAATATAATAAACCAAAGGTTAAAAAAAGTGATAGTTCAAGGTGAAAATGCTTTTATCAGGTAGAGAAAAGAATCTCTCAAATTTTAAATGTGTTGTTCTTGATCTTATCTCATTAGTCGACATTCTAACATTTTCTATCTTATTTTTTACTTACCATTAAAGCTTTTCGCATACCAAATGCTATACTACTCTCATACAGAGTTTGATATGCAGTAATTGTCATGCGAATTTCATCCCTGACACGAAGAAGCAACAATCCTCGTTCAGCACAATTTATGGTCACTTGACGAATAAGCTCATCTAACAAACAAGAAAACCTTTAGTTAATATTTTATTAATAACTAAATTCAGAAACTTTGTGATTATATTCTGGAAGCAGAACAAGATTAAGTTATGAACATCAGTATGACATATTTCTGTTTGAAACAGGTAGTGCAAACATCATATTTTACAGGAAGGGGAGGTCTAAAGTTTGTTTAAATGCACCTCTGTTCTTCATTAATTCTTTATATTTTTATAGAAAAATGTATCAGCACAGCCTTGATTATTTTTTCCCAACATCAGCCACTTCAAGCAGCAAGTTTAATAGTTAATCAGAACAAAAGGGTCACAAACATCCTAATTCTAACAACACAAAATAGCAATATAGTAAAAGTATGAACTGCAAAAAGTTAATAGCTTAGTTTTGTAATTGTTTATACTTGTCCTATTGTCCTTAATCCTGAAAGGGCCCACACTATTGGACCTAGAAAAATTCATGAAGCTAATTAACAAAGCTCTATTTCATTTCATGGTGCATGGTTGTAAGTCATTTTGTGTCAAATATTTTGAAATATTTCCTGGAGTTCTGCAAGTGATTCTGATTTTACTAATACTATTTTACCTAATTTATTCCTATAGTAAGTTCTAATGCCAGAGCTTTTTAAATTAAAATTATACTTTCACCTCTTTTTAATAAAATCAATATTTAGTGTATAACTAGTCATTTTTTAATTTTAGTATATTTACTGCTAAAGAAGGGGGAATTTATTCTGTCTGGACAGAGAAACAAACTGTGCTTGTTAAAGTAGAAGTTGAACAGTAATTTGGATTTACTACACTTACACTACAGAGTGTCCGAAAATAGTTTCGAAATGTATGCTTAAAAAATGAACTTACAAAATGTACAGCTATAATCTCTAATCCTCTGAAGTTTGTTTGCATGTGTGCAAATTTAAATCCTAATTCTGACTAAAACTGTTGTTTAACAAAAGGATCTGAAATGCTTTACATATTAATGAGTTCATATCCACATTATTTGTATTATAGGAACACTAGTGTTCCTTCCCTTTATGCTTATGTGACACATCAGTTGTTTAGAAAATTTGTTTTGCATTTTATTTTTAGCATAAAAAAATAGTGGTATGGGAACATACTCTAATAGATGCACATACATGATCAGGAAAACTGATGAACAGAAGCAAGATTCTATAGTGAAGGAGCAGAATAGGACACAACACAACATACTACAATAAGATTGTTACATTCTGATTGTTACATAAAGTTCTGGTTCTTTATCTCCGAATATTTTTAATTCAGTAGTAAAATATTTTTGAACATTCTACTGCAAAATATGAAATAATTAATACAAAGTAAAAGTTCATTGAATGATTTGTACTCCCTATGAGAAAGAATGATCAATGGCAAATATAGTGAAAAATTTAGCCACAAATGAATTTTGATTCTCTGCATATTTCTTAGCCTAGCGTTCAGCCTCAGTTTCAGTTGTACTTTATAAGTTGTTAATGGTGCAATGCTCATTTCATATTACAGTGGCTAGGTGCACAACTATATTGATAATAGAAACCTGAAGAATGGAAAAATTATTCTTTCACACTAGTCTTGTATTGGACAAGTTTTGGAAAGGTAGAGAGAGACTGAAAAATTCAATAACATAGCTAGGATTTGAACTATGTTCTCCCAGTCCACATCCAGCTGCTTTAATCATTCAGCTACCATGGCAAGACGCTAATAAAACTTTAAATTCTCCAACTGCGATCTCTTAGTGGTCTCCTGTAAAAAATGTGAGTAAGTTTGAGAATTTAATGTTGTGCTGACAGGTAGCTAGGGTAGCTCAGTGGCTAGAGGAATCAAAGGAAGACTGGTAGATCCATTAGTGAGATCCCAGCTAAGGCACTGAATTTTTCATTATGACTCTACCTTTCCAAAATCTGAAGGATACATACATTTTCTTGGTAGAAATAAATTATGTCTGGAATAATACCTAGGTCTGTAAAATTACATATTATATGTGCATTACTTCATAAAGCATTTTCTGTTCTTCAGGCCATAAACTAAGATACACAAGTACAGGCTCATACATAAAGAATTTTAAAAAAATTCTGAGTTCAATAAATTATTTACCAAAACACTGTGTGTATAATTCACGCCGAACAGGACATATGCCTGTTTCACGAGCTTGCTGTTGTTGTAATTTCATATCAAGTTGTTCTTGTAAATTGATGACATCAAGACGCGTAGCAGGATTGCTTGACACCTGAAAGAATTTTAAATGATTCTTAAAACATTCAGTTAGAGTTAAGTTATTGGAAAATTTTAAACTGGCATACATAGGATGAACATAAAAGCTATCTTTGATAACCAGTCATGAAAAGATTTTGTAGTGGCAAAATTCAATGCAGAAAGTGTTATGCTGTTATGATTAATTGAGAACATTGAGGCAATTTGATGCAGAATTTATGTGAGCAACAATTACTTTGATCCATGAAATATAGTAAGTGGATTATTAATTTTTAGATGAGTCGTATTTATTACACATCTGCTTCACTTTCGTACCTATTTTGAGGACATGTTTCGCATATTTTTAAAACATGGTACAGATACGTAGACGACATCTTTGCAATAGTGCTCTACAAACAAATAGATGATGCTTTGAAACTACTCAACCTGCAAGAACCCAGCATACAATTCACAGTGGAAACTGAAGAGGACTGTACTCTACCTTTTTGGACCTTAAAATCACAAAAAGCAATGAAAAACTAGAATTTGGTATCCATAGAAAAGCAACACACACAGATAATTACATCAAAGCAAATAGTTTCAACCCAATTCCACACAAACATGCCACCATCAACAGTCTCACACACAGATTAGTAAATCTACCCCTCAGCCAGCAAGAATATTAAAACGAATACCATCAAATCTTAAAAACTGCAATTAAAAATGGATATGGAAAAAACCTTGTAGATAAAAAACTAAAATCATTCAAACTTCAAAAGAGATTAAAACAGATCACAGCTCTCACACCAATAAAACAAGAAATTAGATTTGCTAAATTTACTTACCACCCCTGGGCCACAAAAAAGTTCCAAAAAATATTCAAGAAATGCAATATAACATTGGCACCAAAAAACAATTACAACATTAAAAACCTACTTCACAGTAATAATGCTGATAAGATAAAACCAGAGGAAAAGTCAGGCATTTACAAGATTAAGTGTAAAAACTGTGAAAAAATTTACATAGGGAGGACAAAAAGAAACATAGGCACTAGAAAGAAAGAACACTTCAGGCACTTAAAATACAAAAATATTGATAAGTCCGCAATAGCAGCTCATTTCTGGTCTGAAGATCATGAAATTGAAGATAGCACAGAATTACTAAAATACGTACAAAAACATAGTGAACTCGTCATATGGGAGAGAATATACATAGAAAAACATAAAAGCCAACTAATGAACTTTGAAATCCCGCCAGAAGAGAATCCCACATTTAAGTTCATCACTAAATCAACAGATGGCAGCAGCAACTCCAGAATTACCCACACCACTGGATCAAGCTTTAGTCGCATAAGAGCAGAAGATGCAAATGATGATTTGCGAAATATGTCCTCAAAATAGGTATGAAAGTGAAGCAGATGTGTAATAAATATGACTCATCTAAAAATTAATAATTATTTCGCTTCACTGTGGTGTTCCAATACAGTTAAATCACGATATAATAAGTGGAGTTAAATATCAACAAAACAATATTATATATTCAATATGTACCGTCATACAACAAACTAGCATCCTTGAAGAATTTCAGGTTAAACGGCCCATCTGTCCTTCACTTACACTGCAAGTGTGTCAGTGTTACAATGAATGCTGGACATGCTACTCTAACTTTCAACCCACTGTTAGTTGCGTGGGGTGTGGCAGGCCCCTAGCTTTATTTAAGTGTTGTATTTTACAAACGAATGCACCTACATAATTGTCTGTCTAGGACATCTAACACTGCACCTTACTTGAATGTTTGCTCTGGCAACAACCTTTCTAAATATTAAAAGCAGAAGCATTATTAACAGTGAAGTATTCTTCATTTTTGAGTTTGATTTATGAGTCACTATGTTGTGTAAACATAGTGACTCATAAATCAAACTCAAAAAACAACCTTTCTGTTTACTGTTGTAGTTGCAAGAATGACGAATCAGCAGTTAGGTGTCATACAGGTCTAGCGGGCCCCTTGCGCCTACTCTCGTTACACGTTGATGACATGTTTTTCTTCAATAGTAAGTAGCAGAATATTGCTTTGCCCGTGGAAGGAGCCGTTAGTACTTAGTTGTGAGTACCAAATGCTATCCATTGCTATTGAACAAATTGGCTGATGTTAGAGAAATGTTTACAATATTTGTAAATAAATGTCAAAAGCATTATTATCTTTGGACAAAATGTCACACTCGACAAGCAATTAGCTGAATTTTGTAGTCAATGTAGTTTTGACAATATATACCATCTAAGCCAAACAAGTATGGCATAAAAATATTATGTTTGAGTGATGCAAAATATTTTACACCACTAATACGGAAGTTTATTACGGACAGTAGCCGGACGGACCACATTTGCAAAATAATTCTGCAGAGGCTGTAGTGCTAAGACCAACCGAACCGCTCTATAACACTGGCAGAAATGTTACAGCAGATAATTGATTCATTAGTGTATCCCTGGTGAATGAGCTGGACAAAAGACAACTTTCTTTTGTTGTTACAATATACAAAAACAAGAAGGATTTTCCCTGTAATTTTACTTCTCCAAAAGTTCGCAGCCAATACGAAAGCATATTTTGCTTCACAAAAAATGAAACACTTGTTTTATATGTCCCAAAAAGAATAAAACAGTAGCTTTGATCTCAGGTCTACATGTTTCATTGGAGCAACTGTCAGAAGGTGCTGAAAGAAAAAGTCTGAAATAATCATGGATTACAACAATACTAAATCTGGAGTTCATAAAATAGATAAATTGTGTGCTACATACAATGTAGCTAGAACAACATGACGGTGGCCAATGATAATTTTTAACAATATGTTGAATATTGCAGGGATTAATTCTAGGGTTATCGTTCTTGGAAACCAAAACAAATATTTCACAAGATAGCATAATTTAAAGTGCTTTCCTTAGCTTTACTGTCACAACAGCTACAGAGAAGAGCAACAGCATCAAAGGTACCCAATCATCTGAAAGAGCTTATAAAGACTGATAAAACTGAACAACCAACAGCAGATGAGTTGCCGAATGCACCAGAATCATTGAAAAAGAAACGATATGCACCCTGCAATAAGGACAAAAAGAACACCAAACCTAAATTTGGAAGTGGGAAATGCAACACCCCTCTCTGTTTGAGAAAAAATGACAAAATTATTTGTGATAACCACTTAGTCTGGAAAAACAGAAGAAATAGCTGATGGCTCTGAGTAACTGAACATTTCCAAAGACAAGATGTATTTTAAAAGAATATATTATTCTCTTTACGTATACTTCATACACATTGTAATGCACACTCTGTTCGTATTATATTTTAGCTGATACATTTAATATGACTATACTAATAAGTTATGTATATTTAAACTAAATAAAGAAAAAACTTGTGGGAAAAGAAAAATGAAAACAAAAAGAAGTACAGACATATAATCGCAAAAATATATCACAGGCCTCCCATGCCCTATGCAACCAACGGTATTGTGCCAACTCCTTTCAGAAGGAGAAATTGCATAGAAATATTTAATAACTACAGCTCAAGAAATTTTTCCTCATCTAGTTAATGCCTTTATAGTCCTTAATTTCTCATTCAAATGGTCATTGAACAAATTTCAGAAATGGCTCCCAATCTAGAGGAATAAGACTTCAAAGCTTGAGTGCTACCCAGTATTAAATAGGTGTAGGTAGTCACAGGAAAGATACTGCTCGGTATTGCTTGGTTGTTTGTAAGGGGAGAAAGTATTTCCTTTCATAATAACTGAAGAATTCCTAGATTTTCCATCATTAAAGGAGCAGACCACAGGTGAGAATTTGTTCAACACTATTGTAAAGATAATGGAAAACTTTGATCTCCTTGGGAAAAACCAGTTTGTGTTGCAATAGATGGAGTAATTGTATGATGCATCAAAAGTCAGAGTTTTAGGAAGACTGAGATATTTTTGTAGGAAATGAAATAAACTCAAAAGTACATTGTAGAACTGAATAGAACAGAATTTTTACTATCACAAAATGCTTACAAGTGTGAGACAAGTCTCCTATATACCTGACTCATCAGAAATTAGCAGTTATATACATTTGAAAAGATAAATTAGAATTAACACTGTGAAATAATGTAATAATTAAAATTATACTGTGAGTCGACTGAGGCACTCTGTACTTCACATACCACAAACTTCCTTTCAACGTGTTTCGCCTCCACTTGAAGGCATTATCAAGAAATTCTGTGTCTCAGTTAACTCGCAGCATAATATTAATTAGATATATACATGTTAAACAATTTATATATAATATCTGTACACTATACTGACATTTTAATAGGTATTTAAGATAGATACAGGCAAATTTAGCTTAATTATAATTACGTTTCCCTTAAACTTATATATATATATATATATATATATATATATATATATATATATATATATATATATATATATTGTGTTATTTGTATCACTGTTGGATTAACAGTGATGCCAATATTTTTTACTTTAGTGCCTGTAAGACTTTGTCATCCACAAATTCTTTAACTGAATAATTGTTTGACATAGTAATATTTCTTTAACTCTTTGTTTAAACAAATTAAGGGTTTTTATAATTTAATTCCTTATGGCAATTTGTTAAATGCTATTCATCTTGAGGCATGGGGTGCAAAGTCAGGAATGTTGAACATAATAATGTCAGTGGTTGTGGGAATTGTGAAAGCCTAATTCACATTCCTTTCACTGTTGAAAAGTCCAAGAGTTTTTAAAAAATTTAGACTGTAAGAAGTACCCAAATATTCTTAAGTTACGTAGTTAAACCAGAGCAAAGTGTTTGAGTGTATTTTTGGATTAAAGTGTACAAAAAACAGATATTTTTTGTAAAGATCAGAAAATAAATTTACATAATTTAACAATAAAGACTGGATTTCTGATTTGTATTTTTGAATCATATAAATTTGCACTTCAGGAAGGGCTATCAGTAATTACAATAATTGATGACTTAAAGGTTTTTGTGGATAAATTAAATATCTGGAAGACTCAAATAGAACATGCTGATGTACGTTTTGTTCCATGTAAAAGTTCTAATAAAGGATTGCCAGTTGTCTTAAGCAAGCACATGGCAATTTTGAAAGACACATTGGAACAACTCAAAAACTGATTTGTTCATATAGAAGTTATGCACCAGAATGGAAGCTTTTTAATCTATTTTCATTCAGTGTTTAGATGCACCAAACACACTGCAGATGGAATTAATCAACCTCTAGAATAAGACACCTCCATGGTCATCAGAACGTTGGGACTCGATTATTGCCTCTGCATTGTGCAAAGGAAAGTTTCCAAATTTGCGTCTCTTTGGCAATCATATTGTTGCAATGTTTTGAATAACTTCACTCTGGAGTATTTTTCCAGTTAATAAAATTAGAAGTATTTCATGTAAGTCTAAGTGATCACAAGTTACGGTCCACTTTATGATTGCAGGGCTGCAAGTTGAAGCCAGAATATGATAATACAGCCTGTTAGGGGTATATATGCAGATATTTGCATTGGTAATTCATGTAAGTCTAAGTAATCACAAGTTATGTTCTACTTTATGATTGCAGTGCTGCAAGTTGAAGCCAGAATATAATACAGCCTGTTAGGGGTATATATGCAGATATTTGCATTTGTAATTGAGGACAGTGCAAAGAGCAATATTACATCAGTATTTTAAATTTATAGGGAGTTGATTAATGACACTAAACAACACTTACTTTTAAATTTTCCCAGAATATGTTTCAGAGACTATTTGCCTCCATTGTCAACTGGACATCAACTGGTTCTCAGTGGTATAGCTGGCGATATTTTGTCATAGGTCTCCTCTGGTGGAGGTTCAAGGAACTTCCTGAACAAATCTTTCCTGGAACTGCCACCAGAGGAGACCTATGACAAAATATTGCCAGCTACACCACTGAGAACCAGTCAATGTCCAGTTGACAATGGAGGCAAATAGTCTGTGAAACACGTTCCAGGAAAATTTGAAAGTAAGTTTTGTTTAGTGTCATTAATTGACTCCCTTTAAATTTAATTTATTACAACAATACTGTTTACAACACTTCCAAGAAAGGAATTATATTACATAAATATTTGCTTCATTATGGAATATTTAATTTCACTTATTAAAAGTAGTTTGTTTTCAGGTTACATTTTAACTCAAAGTAGGCATGGCCTATAAATGTTGTTTGTGTTCATTTTACCTCGATGGAGCACATCACTTAATGGAGGCCTTGCGATAAAGAATTAACAGAGTTTGTTAACAGGAGTGATTCAAATAAGTAGCTTTAGCATATTTGCTTACTTTGCTGACTCATGAAATTCTCAGGTCAGCTACTGCCATAATGCTTGCCGGGAAGTCTTTCTTGTGTTCAGTTAATTCTTGTGTTGTTAGTCTACTTTGTTAGTAACTACTGCTTTTAACTCTTAGTGGACAAAAATTATAATATGACATGACATGACATGACATGACATGACATGACATGACATGACATCTCGTAGACACCCACTCTTTCAACAATTTTGATGGATATTTTGCTGTGTCAGAATGTTTCATTATTATTTTTATTGAGCATTAAAAGAATGTTTCAAGGAATATTGTAATATACTTTAATACAAATCACATTCATTAATAACATACTCAGTATACATAAACTAAAAAGACAAAAATGGGCACATCTAGGAAAAGTGCTATATTGTGACTTTGTGGGTTCGTGAAATGAAAAGTCCAATTTCACCACTCAAAAATGTTCTTTATTTCCACCGACTTACAGTTTAACACTTGCCAATTACACAGAATTACGTGCTGCACACAATTACAATTCACCAGTTCGTCCGTTACAATTTCCTTGTACTCGCGATTACGCAAACTCCGATGCACGCACAGTCTTCTCGTTCATTAACACGTCCTTCGCTAGCACGTCAAACACTGACTGCCTGTCTCGCTGAAATCCTTTTTTATAAGAATGTCACTGCTCTTCTAGAAGTATCTGGTTTCCCCGCAAATTACCGGAACGTTCCAGACCACAGAAGAAGGGGAGAGAAACGTGGAGCGACAGGTGACACTTCCCTAACCACCCCTCAGTTAGTGACAGAGACTAATGGGAGGCGTGGCTCGGTGGCCTGTGGTTTCCTTACAGCTGTGGGCCTCATGCCTACCGCTAATTGGGTGACACTGCTCCCTCCTCAAAGCTGGTCGTCCCGAACAGCACCATCGTAGTGGGCTAGTCGATCCAGGTGTACCACCAACATCTTTCCTCGGGGAACCTTCTGGATGCGGTAGACTACGTCGTTAATCCTCTTCACCACCTGGTACGGTCCTTGCCATGGCTGCTGGAGCTTCGGGCAGCGTCCCTTGGTCCGGGTAGGACGGTACAACCAGACCAGGTCACCTTGCTGGAACCCTTGGCTGTTGGCTTGCCTGTCATACCTGGTCTTCATGCGGTCGCTCACCTTCTGGATGTTCTGGCGAGCCATCTCGTGCATGTCGTGGAGATGGTCCACCAAGTTCTCCACATACTCGGTCGCTGGCTTTTTCGCTTCCGGAGGGCTTCCAAAAGCCAGGTCACAAGGGAGGCGTAACTCTCGGCCGAACATTAAGCTGGCTGGCGTCATCCCAGTTGTGTCGTGTGTAGACGAGCGATAGGCCAGCAAGAACAGTGGCACCTTGACGTCCCAGTCTCGCTGATGGCTGGCAACGACTTTCCTCAGGTGTTCCTCTAAGGTCTTGATGTACCTTTCGACCATGCCATCCGATTGGGGATGTAGAGGCGTAGTGCGAGTCTTGTTCACCCCAAGCCTTTGTAGTGCCTCCTTCATTAGGTTGGACTCAAAGTTGGTACCCTGGTCACTGTGTAGCTCTAACGGCACCCCAAATCGACAGAACACTTGCTCCACGAGGCAGTCTGTGATTGTCTTTGCCTCTTGGTTTGGGATGGCATACACCTCCGGCCACTTGGTGAAATAGTCCACGACCACCATCAGGTACTTGTTGCCTCGGTCGGAAACTGGGAACGGTCCAGCAATGTCAACGGCGATCCGTTCGAATGGCGCTCCGACGTTGTACTGCTGCATGCGACCCCGGCTCCTAGTCTGGGGGCCACGACTCACCGCGCACACGTGACACTGACGGCACCATCTCTCAGCATCTGCTCGGAGTCTCAGCCAGTAGTAGCGCTGCCGTAGTTTGTCAATCGTTCGGTTCGCTCCCAGGGGTCCTCCCGAAGTACCGGCGTGCACTTCCTCCAGGACTTCCGGGACCTTACTCCGGGGAAGTACCAACTGCTCTCTCTGCGTCTTCCCATCGGGTGATTCCCATACCCGGAACAGCACGCCCTCTCTGGTCTTCAACGAGTCCCATTGGGCCCAGTACGACTTGTAGGTGGCGCTCCTCGGTGCGATGTCCTCCCAGGTTGGTCTCATCCCTGCCTCCACTTCCCTCAAGAGTGGTCCCAAGTCTGCGTCCGCCATCTGCTCCCTCCTCAGGCCTGCGCTATCCCAGCCTTCAGCAGGCACTGCCACAACTACTCGGACTGCTGCGGCACGCTCCTTCTCTTCCACTCTTGTGCACTGGCCGCACTCTTCTGGACAGGGTCTTCGGGACATGGCGTCTGCGTTACCGTGGCTCTTCCCTCTACGATGTTCCGAGGTGAAGTCGTACTCCTGCAGCCTCTGGACCCAACGTGCTGTCTGGCCTTCCAGGTTCTTAAAGCTGAATAGCCAGGTTAGGGCGGAATGGTCAGTCCTCAGGTGGAATGGCTGACCGTACAGGTACTTGTGGAAGTGCTCCAATGTCTTTACTACCGCCAGTAACTCCCGCCGGGTGACGCAGTAGTTCTTCTCTGCCTTGGATAGCGTCTTGCTGTAGTAGGCTATCACCCGCTCATGGCCATCCTGGATCTGCGATAGGACACCTCCAATGCAATGGTCGCTGGCGTCGGTGTCCACAATGAAGGCGCCACCCAGTTGCGGGAAACCCAAAATCGGAGCACTGCACAGGGTTTCCTTCAGGTGCTGGAAAGCGTCTTCGGCGTCCTCCGTCCACACATAAGGCCGGTGTTCCTCTGTCAGGCGGGTGAGGGGTTTGGCGATGTTGGAGAACCCCTTTATGAAGCGGCGGTAATAACTGCACAGCCCCAGGAAACTGCGCAGCTCTTTCCTATCCCTTGGGCGAGGCCAATCTCTCACGGCCTTTGTCTTCTCCGGGTCTGTGGCCACTCCGGTTGCTGAGACTATGTGGCCCAAGTAGTTAACTTCCTTGCGGAAGAGCTGGCACTTCTTCGCGTTCAGCTTCAAGTTGGTCGCCTGCAGTCTCTGTAGCACCTTACTCAGATTCTCTAGATGGTCTTCAAAAGTTTTACCGACGATGATGATGTCATCCAGGTATAGCAGGCAGGCATCGTAAGTCAGCCCTCTCATCACTGACTCCATGAGGCGCTGGAAGGTAGCTGGTGCATTGCAGAGGCCAAAAGGCATAACCGTGAACTGCCAGAGCCCTTGGCCCGTCGAGAATGCGGTCTTCTCCTTGTCTCTCGGGTCTAGAGCTACCTGCCAGTAGCCCGACTTCAGGTCCAGGGTCGAGAACCACTGTGCACCAGCTAGCGTGTCCAGGGTGTCGTCAATCCGGGGTAAGGGAAAACAGTCCTTCCGGGTGACAGCGTTCAGCTTTCTGTAGTCTACGCAGAAGCGCAGCTCGCCGTTCTTCTTCGTCACCAAGACTACAGGGGAACACCAAGGGCTGTCAGACTCTTCAATCACTCCCCTGGATCTCATGTCCTCCAGCATGTCTCGTACCGCCCCTTGCTTCGCCAGCGGAACGCGCCTATGTGGTTGCCGAATAGGCCGGGCGTCTCCGGTGTCGATGCGGTGAAGCACTTTGTCCGTGCGGCCGTAGTCACTATCGCCTTGGCTGAAGACGCGCTCGTATCGCCCCAGTAGTTGTCGAACCTGCTCCAGCTGTTCCGCGGTCAGGTGGTCGGCCGCCCTCTCCAGTAAGCCTTCTAGCCGGGGTCCCAGGTGTAGCTTCGGCACCGGCTCCTGTGTCTTGTCGATTGCCGTTACGCTCACTACGGGCTCGCACATTCCCAACTCCGTCCCGGCCTGGACGTCGTGATCGGTGTCCGTTGGATTTAGCAGTCTCACTGGCACCTCCTCTCGGCACGGCAGCAATGTCCTGGCTACACACAGTCCGTTTACCGGCGTCTTCTGGTCCAGCATCATGTTCCTGGTTCTCTGGCCCTCCAGCCGCGCCGTCACCACCACCTCGCTCCTCGCGGGAACAACCACGTCTTCGTCCAGGACGACCCTGCAAATTCCAAGGCGCTCTTCGGGTTGACGGAGTATAACTTCTTCTCCGTTAAGCTGCAGGACCTTCTTGCCGACGTCGACCGTCGCCTCATGGCTCCTGAGGGCATCCAGTCCCAGGATCACCTCCTCAGCCACCTTCGCGACGAACACCCACAGACGCACGACACTCCGTCCCAAGTTCAGCTCCAGCAGGGCCTCCTTCTCCACAGGCTAGGTGTCGCCCGATGCCGTGACAAGCTGGTATGGCCGGCTTGGCTTCCTTGCCGGCAAACCCTTCGCCACGTCAGGTCTGATGATGGTCACGGCCGCCCCGGTGTCCACCAGCACGCGGCACGGCTTTCCTCTTATCCAACCGTCCGCGATGAGGCTGTCATCCATACGCCGGCTGACGGCGCGCAGTGTCACTCGAGCGGATGGTGGTGATGGTGGTGATGGCGCCGACGTGCCCCTCTCCACGACGGCCCTTACTCGTTTTCCGGCTGCTCTTCCCGGTGTGGGCAGTCTCTCTGCAGGTGTCCGGGCAGTCCACACCGCCAACACAGGTCACTAGGTGTTCGCCGGCGTCCCTCAGCTGGTCTTCTGTCTCCGGCGTAGCGGACACTCCTCGTTCTCGACGTCGGGATAGATGTAATTTTGGCCGCCTCCATTCTTAATGCCGCTGTCAGCGCCTCGTGGATGGTTTTATATTCGCCGAGCATTAGGCGCTGACGAATCTCCGTGTCCCGTACCCCGTCGACAAAATTGTAGGCGGCTTCCCGGGATACGAACTCCAGTGGCAGGTCAACCAGGGCCTTGCTAGCCAGCTGCTCGATCGCAATGGCGAACTCCTGCAGCGTCTCCCCCGGCTGCTGTGACCTTGCCTTTAGCTGGCTGCGATATGCTGCGGCTAAGCGGTGGTTCCCGAAGCGATTCTCCAGGGCTTCCCAGATGTCCTTGGGCGCCGCCGTCGTCTGCACCGCGTTTAGGACTTCCGCGGCTCTTCCCTGGAGGCTGGCTATTAACTGTGTGGCCTCCTCCTCCAGTGACCATCCGTTGTGCCTGGCCACTGTTTCGAACTGGCGGCGGAAGACCTCAAACGTTGACGCGCCGTCATACTTGGGAGGTTTGACGCGCGGCGATGTTATGTCGCGTCCCGGTGCGTCGGCCTTCAAATCCTTCAACCTCCTGCCGACGACGTCCTCCACCATGGCGCTCAGGGACTTGGCGCCGTTGTCGGCCTTTCCCTCCAGGTTGTTAACGCGGTTAGCAAGGTCTTCGACGTCTTCCACCACGGCGTTCAGGGTCTTGGCGTTATTGTCGGCTTTTTCCTCTAAATCATTAAGGCGGTCGTCTACTTGACCCATCCGCTTGCCCAGGTTCGTGACGTCATCCCTCATGCCGGCCAACTGTTCCTCAAATTTGGCGGCAAGGACCTCGTTCGCCTCCTTCATTTCCGTGGCCAGACTGTCGTTCGCTGCCCTTATTTCTGTGGTCAGTTCGGCCATCTTTGAGGTCATTGTCGTGGCCAAGTTGCTGTTAGCCGTTTCCGTCTTCGCTGTTAATTCGGCCTTCATTTCTTCCATCTTCCCGGTGACGCTGTCGTTTGCCGCTTCTGTTTTTGCAGCGAGGTTTTCATTTGCCGTCTTCATTTCTGTCAGTTCCGCCTTCATTTCCATCATCTTCTCCAAAATTTTCTCCAATGCCGCGTCCATGGTTGTAATGCTCGGTGATGTTATCTTCCCGCTTCCTGACACCAGTGTGACTTTGTGGGTTCGTGAAATGAAAAGTCCAATTTCACCACTCAAAAATGTTCACTATTTCCACCGACTTACAGTTTAACACTTGCCAATTACACAGAATTACGTGCTGCACACAATTACAATTCACCAGTTCGTCCGTTACAATTTCCTTGTACTCGCGATTACGCAAACTCCGATGCACGCACAGTCTTCTCGTTCATTAACACGTCCTTCGCTAGCACGTCAAACACTGACTGACTGTCTCGCTGAAATCCTTTTTTATAGGAATGTCACTGCTCTTCCAGAAGTATCTGGTTTCCCCGCAAATTACCGGAACGTTCCAGACCACAGAAGAAGGGGAGAGAAACGTGGAGCGACAGGTGACACTTCCCTAACCACCCCTCAGTTAGTGACAGAGACTAATGGGAGGCGTGGCTCGGTGGCCTGTGGTTTCCTTACAGCTGTGGGCCTCATGCCTACCGCTAATTGGGTGACAATATCATTCATTATATGAATAATTTGAACAGAAGAACATTTATTTGATTCTCTAGATATTAGTTTTTCAGATACAGAATGATGCCATAAATGTTCTCTCAAGAAACTGCAAATTAGGAAACATGTATCTGTAAAATTGCACTGTCATATGTTTACTATCTAACATGTACTCAAATAGCACTGTGTATTTATTTCTGAAATTCAGTCTAAGCACTAAATAGATCTTCTAATTCGCTATTCTCTAATTTTTTTGCATCTCTTTAGTCTTCATTACTAGAAAGAAAGGATTATAATAAGTATTTTAACTTCCACGTTAGGATTATATGGTACGCTAATTGGAATGAATCAATATGGCCAGCCATTATTCAAGTTCAAAAACAAAAAACGAAAAATAAAATAAAATTACCACTTTTTTCTCAGTATGCAAGACAAGGTTTTCAGATATGAATATGCAGACTCCAATGGCAGCTTCCAGATATTAAGCTCAAACATAAGTTTCTGTACTATTTTCCCCTGTAGTACATGATTGCATAAATAAAAAATAAAATTGGGTTCACTTCTGCAAATATAATGCTAAAAAGGGAACCATCACAATGCTCATTCCTGTATTCACTTGAGAGTTTGATGGCTTCACCTCTGCTCTATGTGGGGCCTGTGTGCATGAGAGCAAAGAGGTAACAAACCACATGACAACTAAATATATGGACAAAGTGATGAAGAAATTAAAGCAACTAGAAAATATGCTGGAATAAATATTGGCCTAGAAAAAGGTAATAATGAAGACAAAGTCAGTAGCAAATTAGAGGAAGTTATGAGAGAATACTCGAAAGTGAAAAGAAGAGTATAATTTAGGAGATAAGAACAAAAGCTACAATCTGGTAATTTCAGGAATGCAGGAAAGAATGTGGGATGTGACGTACAAGGTTTTTAGGAGGAGGGCTAGGAGTTGAGATGAGATGGTATGAGATATGTGATGGTTTCCATTTTGGAAAGTGAAAAGAAAAAAAAATATATTAGTAATGATTACAAGTAGACAACTGGCTTTTGAGATGATAAAATAAGTGAAGAACTTAAAAGGCTATATCAACAAAGACTTAAGCTATGAGCAAAGAGAGTTATCAAAAAGGCTATAAAACACAGAAGAACCACACACAGACAAGGGAAATTGGCATACATACAGTATTTTAAATTATGGATTAATAGCAAGCTGGTAAAAGGAGGAAATCTTTAGTATATCTTAAGTGCACTTAACCAAGTAAACTTAAATATGTTGATGATTGCAGAAACCTATGATATCATACTAACACAAAAATTGTTGGATGAGCAAGTGCAGAATGAGCATAAAGAGCAAAATATAGCAAGAGCAGAAAGGAAGGAAAAAGAGACAGAGATGGCCTACCAAAAGTTAAGTCACAAGACGACAGTGAAGCTGGAGATGGAACAGGATAAGAGGAAGATGGAGGGGAAAGCTGACAGGGAGTAGAAGTTTGAGTAAGAAGATAACAAATAATATAACAGACATAACATTTGCTGGGTGTAAAGGAGAAAAATTGAGCAAAATAAGATAGGATATGGCAAGATGGAAAAAGCAGATGCGAGCAGATTCTGTAGGGAACCAAAGACTACTAAGAAAATGGAAACACTACACCAGTACAAAACAATGTAATTGGGATACGAAGATGTGATGAAAGAGGAAAGGGAAGAGCATAAAGAGTAATAACAAAAGTGTAGTAATGAAATTAATAATGGTAAAATGTAAAAAGAAATGATAAAGGGAGAGGCAATAAAAAACAGATAAGTTCAAAAGTTAGAAAAAACGAAGAAATCCTTGAAGAGAATAAAACAAATAGAAACTTATATGAGAGCGAGTTAGTCATAACAGCAACATATTGGGCAAAGATGACAAGAATATTGAAAAGTAATACTATGTCATTTGTGTAGAAGATAGCTACAAAAAAATGGAAGACAATCTATACATACTTTATTGTATTCTAAAGGGCTGCTGCAGTAGAAATTTACTATGTTAGTAATATGCATTGAAAAGCTGTCCTAATGGCAAAGGAGCTGGAGCCCACTACAGACATAGCCCAGGACTCATTTTATTTAAGACTCAATAAATCATATTCTATAAATACAGAATGTAAAATAAATTATGCAACTGGTGAGGTTGTGTCTGTGGAACCAGCATGAAAATGAAGTTCACTATCAGAAGATATCAATAAATGTAAAGGAGAAGATTTGAAGCTGAGATGTTCAGATAAAGAGATAAGCAAGCTAGAGATAAGAAGTTACTGTTGACATTAGTTCTTATGTAGAAAGTCTGCTTAGGAATGTACATTTTAGATTTACGAGAAGTCTGTGAGATACCACTTCACCAGTTAAGAGTTCACTCCAGAGAAATTCAAGTGGACAACTTTGAACAAATTGCAATGAGAAATCATATCTGTATCTACCGTGCCCAAAATTAGCAACCTACAACAAGCAAACCTATTTCTTCTCTTAAATAATCAGAGTTATATCAGGGAAACTTTAGCTCTCTGATTAAGATCCTCCAAGATTTATGTTCAAAATAAAAGTGCCCGCCTCTGTAGTGTAGATGGTAGAGTGTCTGCCTCACGTTCAAGAGGTCCCGAGTTCAAATCTCAGTCAGGGTGAGTTACCTAGATAAGGTTTTTCCAGGGGTTTTCCTTATCCTAATAGACGAATGTTGGGTAACTCTAAGCTCCATGGACTCCAGATTCATTTCAGCATCATTTCACCCATTTCATTCATCGTTCGATATGACTTAAAAAAGATAAAAGTAAGAGAAAAATGATAAAAACTCTAATATTGGTCTGAGAGCATTACTTTTAAGATAAAACAAAATAAAAATTTGAAAGAAAAATGCAATTAGTTGAAATGTGGTTAAATGCCAATCAAACTGCAACAAAGGGCTGGTATGACAAAATTTAAAGTTCTATAAGATTATTCACAGTTCGTCATTATTGTTCATGCTGAAGTATCTCATTTTTTATTGCCATCAGCTGCTCCTCAATTTGAGACCTGAAGATTACAAGGCCATTAACCACGGCTAATTTTAGAGATTTGTTTAAGGATTATGTTATTTGCATTTTTAAGAAATGTGTATAAGTACATAATTTAACTGATAAGGGAAGAAACTTAAAGTAAAGATGGTATGTTGGAGTCATGAAATGAAATGCTATTGTTTTATCTATTGTACCAACAAATAAGAGCCCGAATAAGAGCTCAGTAAAATAATAGCAATCCACCTTTACTGAAATTGTGTTTTAATAACCTGCTTCAGTCATTATATTCTCGAGTTGAAGATCAACTGAACTTTACATAGCTCCTCTATCTGATTTACATAATTTAGGTGTCAACCTGCATGGAGTATATCATATGTTCTCAGACATATGACAAATTCTGTTTATTTAACCAACTTATCCTCTTTTCTTACATGGTATATGGTTGTTTTCAAGGGGGTGGAATTTTGTGTGCTATGCAAAAACTGATAAAAATGCAAGGCAGTAGCGGTGCAAAAAGCATTAAAACGGTGACAGAAATGTGTTCATCCTAAGCAGTTTTGAACCATTTGTAGAGTAAGAGATAATAGTGCTTCTGTAATAATATTTTATATGTTTCTAAATATGTTTGGTTTACTGATTTCTTTAGTAGTTAACTGTGCTACAGAGGTCTCTAAAACTCTAAAATATATTTAAAAGAAAAGAGATGCATCCATCTTCTCCCTACACATTCCTTCCCACATTTCAAATTGCTCATTAACTTCTTAATGCTTTAACTGATTGAGCCAAGCAGTATATTATTCATCAGGAGTTTATTTGTTTCCAGAACAGAAGAAAAAAAACAAAATACTTCAGTATATTTGTTGTAATTCATAAACAGGGTACTTACATGTTGCCTCCAAAGCCGACCATTTTCTTCCCATTCCTTAGGTGGTAATATTACGTTTAGAATCTCCTCTGCTTCTTTGCTAGCAGAAGTTGCTTGTAATGACTCACTCACTCTATAGGAAATAGATTGGTCACGCACTGGATGTAGCGTTCCCACTTCTATACCATAGGGCTGTAGAAAGAGATATTCATTATTTATGTATAAACAGATGGCTAATGTCAACATACTTCTTGTCAAATACAATAGATAAATTAATTGTTGGCCTGTTAAAGGATACCTATTTTTCTTGAAATATGCAGAAGTAGAAAAGAGTGCCAAATTAATAATTAAGTCATTGAATACTCAGGAGATTTCATAGTATTACATTATTAAATGTGCAAAGTAGCCTCGATTAATATTAAACACTTGGTGATTCTTTTGGAAATATTTTCACTCTTAACAATAAATAGCAACCATATAACAAGTATGGAATTTATGAATTTTGAACAGTCACAGTATATAATCAACATGAAGAATTACATACAGTAACATATTTTGAGAGTTCAGGTAGCTTTCAAACCATTATAGTTACACATGCCTTTCATTTGATACTTCATTTCCTCTCTGAGTTCATGAGATGTACTAACTTACAGAAAACATTATGCATGAACGCTCAGCTTTTCATTTTAGAAAAAAATTATATTTTTAATAAAAGTTACTTGATTTATTTAGGGAAACTAGAATAAATAAAAATATCATAGTCCCACTTAAAAATCTGAGGTTTGGTTTTTTCTACACATGTAAGAGATATTTGCCTGTAGTACCTTTTATTAATTGATAGATTAATTGGTTATTCTGCAATCACTTATTTCTTTTATCACAAGTCCCCCATCTCAATACAACTATTGACAGTATACTCTGTAAACTTACTATTTTTTTTTTAATTTACGTTCTTTAACTTTTTAAGTCATATCAGATGATGAATGGAATAGGTAAAATGATGCTCAAATGGTCCCAGGGTCCATGGAGCTTAGAGTTATCCAACATGTGTCTTTCAGGATAAGGGAAAACTCCGGAAAAGCCGTATCCAGTTAACTCTCCCTGACCGAGATTCGAACTCAGGACCTCTTGAACGTGAGGCAGATATGCTTCCATCTATGCTATCAAAGGGCTGGTTACTGTTGTATGATAGCAGAGATTTCAGGCAAAAGTAAAGTTTGCTATTTGGTGCTCATGTGTACCAATAAAGCACAAATCTGTACTTGCTTCAAAGAGTATGATATTTGCAACAGGCAGTTGTCACATCTAGCAAACAGATTTGTGTAGATAGTCTCTTGATACTGGCAGAATCTAAAGATAAATATTTTTTGTGATAATGAAAGATCATAACACTCCAATCATAAGAGATTAATACCAAATATTGGCTATCAAAAATATGATATTTTAAAACACTTTATAATACTTTTTAAGATTAAAGAGTACCTTTTTTTTTTGCATTTTAATTGTCATTTTGCCTACCTGTTTGGATACATCTGGGCTCTGTTGTAAATACCTAGGGACATTTCCTCCTGTGAAGAGGTTTGCTACCTTCAAAATTTAAACCAGCAAAAGTATTTAAAATTCATGTTGTTACAGTTTCTCCCTTTAAACTAAATTATGCTCTTAATATGAGAAACGCATCTATGCTGGCCATAGTAGCTCAATGGTTAAGAGCAACTGGATGGAGGGAGATCCATGCTTCAAATCTCAGCTGTGGCATTGTGGCATTGAATTTTTCACTCTGATTCTACCTATCCTATACAACCTCTATTATGAATGACCTTTCAACACCATATGATTACAGTTACATATCACACAAACTGTAAATTTTTTAAACTTGGAGCACTTCAATTAATCTTATAATCCCATACAAATACTGAGGTTATATTGTGTATGGTGATCTCTTCCATCTCCAGCATCCATCTGAGTGCATTTATTTCCTATATTTTCTTAATTATCGTGCTCCCAAATTCCCCTTTAATTTCCATTTTATATTATGCTGTATCCCTTCTTTATTCTTTTTCCCTCTTACTCAGCTTATCTCCCCCGCTTAGATCTTATTATTCAGTTTTCCTTATAACTTCTCTAATCTTCACTACCCTGACTTCATCATTTCACTATACCCTCCCTTCAATGTCTATTTCCCCTTTGCCTGTTTTTCAGCAGTTTTCCTCTACTTACCAAAACTTTTATCTTTCCTTGACTAAAATGTATTACCTACTATTATAATGTTTATTATTTCTAACTCACTCTTTCATTAATTTCTAATTAACTCTCATTTTCTGCACTTTACCACTTTATTGCCTTTCTTTCCCACTTTCCTTCTCAATCAAGGTATACCACCTTTCACTTTGCCATCACACTTTTGCTTCACTCATTGCCCCTTTTCACTTTCACCACAGCTTCTTTTCTCACTTGCTTTATGTTGTCAGACAATATACTGCTTCAGATTTTTTGCACCCCTTAGTTCTTTGTATATGATATTAATCATTTGCCTCTTCTGTTAGCAATTTACCTTTCTCATGCCTGTGAATCTAATACACCTTATTTTGCTCATTTCTTAGCTTCCCTGCTCAAAAAGTTCTGTTACCTATGAATTAGAGCTATTCATGTATCAGATCTTGTTTGCTTCCATATTTACTTATCTTGGGGACTGCACTAAAATTATCACTTTCTACCCATGTAGCCTTTACACCATGTTAAGTCACCTGTTTTTTTTTTTCCCCAATGTTGCCACAATTCACAGTTTGAAGTTTCTTACGATTGCTAGAACTTCTGTTAAATGAAATACTTTTAACCAAAGTAAAATTCAACTAAAACAACTACAAAAATAAACATTTGAAAAATTCAAGGAATATTGTTTGTTAAGTTAGGTATGACAAAGGGGATGCATTACAGAATGCATTGTCTCTGATTTATATGTTTTCCATTCCTTCTCCAGCGATAAATATTTTGGCTCCTCTAGATATTATGGCAGACTACCCCTTCCATTTATCAGTTGTCAATCATTTACTGAAACAGTACACAGTGATCTGACAGGAAGATACTGACCATTCTACCACTAGTTCAAGAAAGATATTTTCCAAATACCATCAAGTACCCAAATTAATTAGAAGGAAGTGAATCTGCATTTCTTTTACCAAAATGTCTTGCCAAGTAAAATATCATACTGTACCATTATAAAGTGAAAGGAAGAATGAAAATAAAGTAGATTACCTTTTTCAAATAAAATCAGTACTGCGTAGTTAACCAAGCAGGGTGGCTCAGGTAGTAACTAACATCTGTGGCCCTGATTCAGAAGGTCATGCATTTGACTTCCATTGACCAACCACTCTGACTTGGGTTTTTCCATGATTTCCCCTTTTCACTTGGGAAATGCTAGGGTGGTTTCTCTAATTCATGGATTCCTATCCTACCCTTTGTCATTTCATGCCCTTGTCATCTTTCATGTTTGAAATGTCAGTGTGGTGGTTCAGACTGATGCGGGTAGATGATGCAGACACTTGCACTGTGTAGACCTACTTCTCTGACCTCTCTTGAAGTATCTGCCACAGACTATTAAGGTTGCTTTGTGTCCATCTCTGTCAAAACTGTTAGTGACTTCTGTATGTCTCTGCAGCTCCACTCTGTGCCCACACTCTGCCAGTTTGTGATGTCCCTTTACCACATCCCTTTCTTCTATACTGAATATTTTACACATAATTTGATGATAAACCATGTCATTTATATATCTGCTCATTTACATTCGATGATAAACATGCTAGTTTTGTTTAATATTGGCATGGCACGGCTGTATTTGCTCATATAATCAACTTTACTATTTTCATCGAATTTATGAAAACTTAATTTCTAATCAAACGCGATTTCCAGAAAATTTGAACTGTAACCAGTAATTTTTTCAGGTATACCGAATTATCGATATGATATAACCATATCTGCCATTCGGGAGGTGCCGAATCTGATTTCAGTCGACCACCAATTCTGAACTTAGAATTTTCGTGATTTTTCCTGCTCGTTAGGTAAATGTTGGGGCGCTTTCTTATTTATCATGATTTCATTTCATCAAGTCCCTTTCTCATTTTCCAGGTGTGCTGCTAAATATCGTGGCATACAGCGCTGCCGGAAGGATACATGCTCGAAGTGAGGACTACTCCTCCTGGATACTAGAGGGCTGCTTGGTTGATGGTTCGTTCATTGCCTTCTTTAAGTAGCTCCAGCAGTGGATCGGATCACCAAACCAAGGACTTTCGCACGTTTCCTTGGTGCCTGCGTCCTGAAGCCTCGATAGGTTTCTTCATTTTATCCCTTCCTCCTGGGAATTGGCAGCCACAATGTAGTTTGTAGTACACGAGGTGTCCCTCATTGTAGTATAAACTATACCTATATATTCTTACCGGGGTATTATCTGTTGGTACAGATGTTTCTAATTCCCAATTCATGTGGATGGAAGCCAAGAAAGCTTATACTATTATGACTTAATACTCCCATAAATTATTTTAAAGGCTTTCACATAAGTACTTCAACTAATGTGCAAATTTTTGTTTAATTATCGAACTTATCGGAGAAAAACGTTTAAGTTATCTAAGATAACGTATAAGAGGTTGAAGCTGCTGTAATTGTAAAAATAACGTAATTGGACTTAATGTGTCGTAATGTGAAAGTAACATTGCATAACACATAGTACTCCATTAGGGCTGACTTAACGTGTCTTAAAAGCTACGTAGCTTAGGAGTTTGTCGGTGTCAGTATTTTTCTTCCTATTATGTTAAGTTTAACATCTAGTCTGATGTTAGGTTAAGCGCATCCTAGAAATGTACCTTCATTTCCAGTCATGTCTTTAGTTTGCATAATCCCGTCACGTAAAGTCACGTTAATAAGTTCATCGCAATCCCCGTTTAAGATAATAGTTTTTGTCAAGGGCTTATAAGAAACAAAAGAATTCAAATATGCTACGTTGCCTTATAAAATGTAAATATAAACATGCACATTTTGGATACTGCTAAAGTAGTCAAAATATTAAGATTAATGTTTCCACTTTTGTTTATAATAAAGGCAGTGTCACCTTAGTTTATTTTCGAATGTGTTTCCCAGTTATGAATGACTTAAGAGGTGTTTACAGAAAATAAAGTAAACATATCCATTTTACTTTCCATAAAATTTCTGGTTAAGTTTTTCTTTTTTTCCTGTAAATTATTTTACGTGATTTAAGTATCTGGACGTTTACTCCATTATCATATGACGATGCTTTACTTAAATAACAAAATGCAGTGTTTACATTGCTTTTCTGTTTGAACTGAGCTATTTACCTTCACAGAGACACCAAGTGGCGCTTTAGTAGTAATTGTGTGCTTAAATCTAAGAATACACATATTTATTGCGTGTAAAACCGTTCAGTAATATGTGTATAAGACATACTTTATACTGGAAGCTAGAAATCTTAGTAAGATTAAAAATTTAATTTCCTAGTACTTACCCTTCCCGGGAGTTTCTTCCCTCCGTGTGTAGCAACAAGAACAGGATTATCATATTTCACAAGAGAATGGGAATCAAGTGCAACTTTTTCAGCCATTATTTTCCAGCTTGTGGGCAGTCACACCGTCTGTCAATGTCTGATAATCGTGTAAGCTCAGTTGTTGAGTTGCCATAGTTACCGACGGCGGATACCACTCACGTTTGAAGTTCCTCTGCGCCTTTCTAAGCAGTATGAACGTCAGATATTTATGTTGGCGATATTTAAGATAAGTCCCTTAATGTTGGATCTATTTTTTTTTTTTTTTTTTTTTTTTTTTTTTGATATGTGGGTAATAAATAGGATGTGCGTACATAAATTAATCTGATGTTTGTTTCTTATTACAAAATTTTTGGAGAACAGCGATTTCGCTTTACAAACATAACTTACATTTAACAAACTGCCATTTTCATACTAATGTCATAGATTAAGCTGCGAGTTTTTGTAGTGAAAATACATTGAGAATAAAAATACCCGTGTCTCAACTCTCTCTGCATAGAGTCCTATTCGCAGGGGAAAAGATACAGTAAAGCCTCTCTAAAACGGACCGAAATCGTTCCGGCATTTATTTTGCTTTGACACAGGCTACCGTCTTATAACGTCGTATGTTTTAATACAAAGAAATTACAGAAGTGATAGTCACAAGGTTTAGAGTAAAGCAATAATATAGAATAAAGTGCAAATAATAAGAGTTTGATATGTAGTAAGTATAATAAAATAATTGTAGTTAATCACCTAGTTTCTCTGTCTGTTTTCAATTTTTCCTTTCTAATCTGCAACTGTCTGTACACCAACATCTTTTGCTTCACCACATACAGCATTGAAAACAATGTTATGGCAATGTCTGAAACTCGAGCCATCCGCTGGAAGCGTTAAAAATGCCTTTGCCTGATTTTCTTGCTGTCTCTAAAGCTGAACTCTAAAGCTAAGGTCCGGAAATGGGAATTCCTTTAGCGTTCGCACTAACAATACACTCGAACACAGCCAGTATAGCTCTTCATACTCTGCAGATTTTGTGATGCGTTTCGCATGCCCTACTTTTCCCTTTAGCCACTCGTATTTTAAGTTTTCTTTTCTTTTTCAAAATAGCATAGGTGTGAGTTTCCCCACTTTAAACAACACAGTTAATTATTTAGCTGGACGTTAGTTCCTTTCCTGTTCTGCAATAACATTAATTTTTCCTCCAGTGATAATATCTTACGTTCAGAAGTCGTTTTACAGACTTTGTGTAATACAAACTATGTTTATAAAAATCACCGAAATTTCACAGTTTTTTTCCGCGTGTACCTGATCACTTGTAAGAAAGAAACTGAAAATAAACACACTGCAAATCAGTTGCACCCTTACCATGTGTGTTGGAAGAGAGCTAATGGTTTGTTTTCCCCTTTCCTCGAAAAATTACAGTTCATGAAACTTCTGTGTAAGTACAGTCGCCCTCAAAATTCCTGCAATTTTTAAAATGCGTACGTTGTAACACATTACACATAAATTAATTCGTTTTAATCAGGTTATTGACGCAAACTGTTTCCGAAAAACATTTCCGCGTTAGGCAATTTTCCGCCTTTGAGTAAAATTTACATGGGAAATAGCTCCGTTCAGAAATTTATTTTCCATTTTTCCAGGTTTCCGGCATACAAGGGTTCGTTTTAGGCAGGTTTTACTGTATAAGGTTTTAAGTTGTAATAGTTGCAGGGTCTGCCTTCCTCCCGGAACTGGATAATCACTTCATTCCGCACCAAGGCTACAACTACCTTTGCGTAAGACGCACTTTCAATCAAGAATACAAGTTACAAAGAGAAAATTGGCTGCAGATGCGTTTGATTTTTGGCTGGTGGTAGGTGCCTCCAAGAAGAAAAAAATACTGATAAACAATAGGTGAGATCCATGTATTTTGGATCATACGAGTGTGTATTTTGGTCAAATTATGCGATGCTTCAGAATCGCCAAACTTTAGCAAATAACAATTAGGGAAGCTAGAAAATCCAATGGGATATATGAAAAAAGGAGTTATGACAATTTGAAATTGGCTTTGACCGCAGTAAATGATGTCATTGGTTACAACAAGGCAGTCAACATGCAAAACGTACCTAAAATAACTTTAAAAATAGGTATATGTAACAGCAGGGCCAGCATCAATAGTTATAATTTGTCATCTAATAGATTTACCTGCTGTAATAGAAAAGGAGCTTGTTTAACATCTGCTGCTTCTAGAGAATATGTTGTATTAAGCAATCAAAATATTGTAACGGCGACAGCGAATACCTACGGCAAAAGGCTTAAGTGTGAGTCACACCATCCCACCATTTTTGTTATTTGCGTTAAGAAGGAGCAAAGATTAGTGCATTCAAGGACAGCTACTAGCTGACTTCACAGAGCCAGAAGTGCAAGTTTCATTGTTATACCTTGCTGAAGTTTTCTATAGTGTTTAATCCCAGCAGATTTGGAAGATTCGACTTTTATAGTGTTCCATTCCTTCAATTCAAAAGGGTTCGGCTTTCTGAACATTTCTTCTGTGACCAGCAGGTATAAAATGGAGTGTAAAAGCCAGCCTGGGTTTAGTTCAGTTCAGTTGCTAGTTATGAGTTACTAGTGATCATTGGAATTTTTGTGAATCACTGCCCAGAGCAGTTGTGCAGTTAAAAGTCAATTTTGGTTTGTCAGTAGTAAACGTTGAGAAATAGAGCAGTGCAGGTTGGTACGTGCAACAGAGACTCAAAGGAATATTAGACTGACATGGCTACACTGTGTATTAATCAAACATAGAAGTGAATGTAAGTTAACATTGAGTTAACGATTCTAGTGACAAACAAAATGAGATAGGTGCAGCTTCATGTTGTCACTTTGTCACAATATTTACTTATCTTCATGCAAGATATAGGTATACTTTCCATCCAGCCGCTCTACCATTGAGCTACTATGGCCAACATAGTGCGTGTCTGTACTTATTTAGGATCAAAATTAGATGCAGGAGGCAAATGGGAAAAACAAAAGAAATCAGCACTGGCAAAAGGGAAAGCAGCAATGATGGCTGTGAGAGGGTGTCTATATAAATTTCCGGAGATGGAGATGAAATGGTTGGAAAGAGTATATAGTTCTGTAGTCCAGGCCAGAATGCTATATGGCATTGAAATATGGGGACATGAGAATGGGTAGGAAGTTGTGCATCAGATACACAAATGTTCTGTAAGGAAGTTTTGGGGCTGCCAATGGCAACAGTGTTCCTTTGCTCTTGTTTCTAAATTTCTTTTGGATTTTCCAATATAAATTTGACTACAGTCACAGCATTCAATTTGATATATACCAGATTTTTTGTTAGATGGCATGGCATCTTTGATGTTTGAGCAAATTAAGCTTTTTAAGGAGTAATGGTTGACTGGTGCTAGTTGAATGTTTTAATTTTTGAAGACTTTTTTGAATTTATCAAAGGCCCATGGATGGTAAGTGAACTTTTGAAGCTCATATTAGTTTTGGTAGCTGAGAGGGTTGTGGCTTCCTTTATTAGCTTCTTTTTTGCTAAGTTCACCTTTTGCTACTAATGATTTGGGAAGTTCATTTTTGTGCTATTTCAATAATTTTGTTGTATTCTGTTTTGTATTCTTCTGCTGTGAGAGGGATGTTGGCCAGTCTGTCTGTTAAACTATTGAAGATTGCCTGTTTGTGGGATCTTGGGTTGTAGCCATTAGCTTTTATGTGGTTATCAGTCTGTGTTGGTTTTCTGTAAATGCCAAAGTTTATTCTGTTTTTATTTCTCATTATTTTTAGATCTAAAAATGGTAAATACTGGTCTTTTTCTATTTCTACAATGAACTTGATGCTTTTATCTGGATATTTAAAAGTTTTAGTGCATCACTGATATGTTTTTATTGGTACTATTGCAAAGATGTCATCTACATATCGTTGCCAGAGTTTGAACATCCAAGGGAAACCTTTGGTGATCCTTATTTCTAATGCACTAATGTACAGATCGGTCAGGAAGGGTGAAAGGGGGTTGCCCATTGCCAAACCTGAAGTTTGGTGGAAATATTTTGTTTGAAACTGGAAAAAATTTTGTTCTATGCATAATTTGGTTAGTTCGATATAATCTGAAATTTCAGGTGATGACATTCCAAGTGATTTGAGCCATTTTTATATCAACACATTTTCTATCGAACCTTTCTTTCAATTTAATACTCTTAACTTCAGAAATTATATTTTTCTTCATCCTTTAAATTTAATTAAAATTTGAACTTGCTCATAAGCTATGGATGGAAACAATAAATTTACAAAACTAGTTCCATTATAATATATATTAATATCAAAGATAAGTGATGTTGGGTCACTAATATTATATTTGCTTCACTGTCAATACCTCAGTTTTTACTTTTATTCGAACATGCTTTTAGCAAAATGGAGGAAACGGGAGACTTCAACATGGTGTCCCCTTAACCTACACTAGATTGCTACATAAATCTGCAATTCATGCAGATTAAAAAGTGCTCACGAAGTCAATTTAACTAAGCTATCATGTATGTTCTATCATTCAGAACTTCTGGAGAATAATTGCATTTTGTGTGCTGTGCTATTTCACCATGAACTCAAGAAATGGAATTCATTATCACATGATGAATTGTGACTCATGATGATTGTGAAAAGTATGTTATCATAATTTGTGAGTTTTAGTATGTACACACTATGCCAAAGAAAGTCTTCAGCCAATTTTGCATCGTTTTCCTGTTTTGAGACATGTCCTTTACGTTACCTGTCACAAAGCATGGTGGCTTGATAACACAGCAATAAGGGGGAAAGTAGAGGAGGTTGATACCTTTGTCTTTTCTGTGGTCAATTCAAACCAAAACATGTTCATTGTCTCTGAATCTGCCATCCATATACTAGCGAAATTACTCATGGACATATCGTGAGTATATGGGAGGCTGGTCCCATTATTAGAGTAATTGCAATGGCTGTGCATAAAAGTGTTTTATTAGTAAAATACTGAATAAAAAGATTTCATTAAAATGGTGAAGATGGTCTACATATTGTTTATGTTTTTCTTATAAAGTGCTGTCATACTATGTATTTAATAAATATCATTGAAGGTTTAATTTCCACCCCCTGAAAAAGTTCTCACACATACATATTACACATTTCACTAACCTGGATGCTCATTCTGTGCTCCCCTTAGCTTATTCTACTTCAAAAGGCGTGCCCTTCAATAACCGATAAGGTATGGCTAACAATCTTGATACAAAGAATGTATGACAAGCCAAATGCACATACTCCACTTATTTTTCCTTTAGCCAGTACGATCCAGATCTTAAACATATATGTTATTTCCACACAATTTTGTAACCCCTGTTGTGGTTATTGGTGTAATTATTTAGCAGAAGGATGAATCCCAGTTAAAGCAAGCAATGAAATGCCCATGGTTTCACAAGGCCACATACAACAATAAATAATGTGACCTGGACACAAGGTGCAATGAGTTTATCTTTGTCACTGACTGTACCTCACTATCCAGAATGTGTTGTAATGCATGGTACTCAGAACTACCAGTACTCAGTAACTGTGAGTACCAGCCAAACTAAACTCCTGGTGTTATGTTGCAATGTCATCATTGTGCCACAAAGCTGGTGTAGTCAAAATGCTATGTTCTTGTAAAACCTTGTATCCAGAAAATCACTTATTTGTTTCAGTTATATTTTCTAAAGATAAGATACTTTATATGAAAGTTTCAGCTAGCACATTGAGAAACCCTCACTTAAGGTATTATAATGCTGAGGAAATTTCATCACACCAAGAGTGCCAAAATGAATCTTTTATTTCAGGCCAGAAGGGTAGGTTCTATGTTTATGTGGTATTTTTCAATCCAGTTAACACAATAATACTGAATGGTGCAGTTAGCAGTAGAGAATCAATGCACCCAAATCATTATTCCTTACTATTAGTGGATAATATATTTTAGGATGAGTTTGATAGGTCAACTCTTCTGTAAATACATAAAAAAGCTCTGTTTTAATGTGCTTAGATAGCTAATAAAACTGCATTGAATAGTACCACAGTCTGTATCTTATATAGGAAGTTTATATTTTAGAAACATGAATGCACTGAAAGTACACATTTAAACTTCACTAATGTCATTTGTTAAAAATTGCAACATTTTAACAACTGTGGTAAATAAAACTTAGGTTTATACATTTGACTTATTTATATTTTAACTTGAAAGATTGAATCAGGCCAATGCTGTTTTTGGCTCTGTGAATTACCAAACTAGCAGAACAATTCACTATTTATGGTCAACTTACCTTGCAAAATCACTCACTGCAAAATTTAAACACTTATAGAAGTGGCAAAACCTCAGCACTTCTTCCAGTGCAATATTTTTGTGAAGTTACATTTACTGCTAATAAAACTTAGATGAGAAGTGAAAAATTTTTGAATCATTATGTAGCAACATTTGCTTTATGTAGAGTTTTCAAGAGAAAAACCAGATGTCAATTATTGAATTAATATCTTCATTACCTTGATTTAGTAAAGATGAAAAGAGTAAAACTAGTTTGCTCCCTCTCACACTCATTTCTTTACTCCCATTATGACAGTGCATTAAATAAATATAATTTGTAGTAATATAAAATGAATCTATTTATGTAGATGTAATATAGAAGGATGCAATATATTGGCTACTTCTAATTACATAATTGGAACACTCAAACTGGAACACTATATTTCATCAGGGGCACTAAATCAATGCAATATCACTTTGGGTGTGCTCTCTCAGGTATAACTACGAAGCACAGTGTCAAGTGTTAAAATGATTTCAGCTGCAGTTCACTCCACTTAGAGAAGGGACGCAACAGTCTATTTTCAGCTGCACACCCCCTAATATTACAACATTCCTGCCGCAAATATCCCAGCCAATCTTTAGTAGTCAGTGATACAGTAACTGCAGTTGACACTTCTTTAATACTGTGCAGGTGAGAGAGAGCGATGTGGTTTAAGGATGAACAATGCAATAACAACCATGGCTACAGTGGAAAAGAGGATATCATCTTATTAAAAGGTTTATGTTACTGCTGAATTATGAGCAACAAAGACTCAAACAGCAAAACAGCAAACTGCATTGTTGGATAAAGATTGATGCTTCATGGCATTTCTTGAATTCCCTTCACAACATTGATGAGTCATGCAATGTCCCTTAATATATGCACATTCATCTTTAAAAGATATACATATATGTGCATCCATGAACAGCATAACTTTAAAAGAAATCTGGGATAGATATCAAAATTATTATTTAAGCTTAATATTTTATTTTGAAGTAATATAGATTATTACATTTCAGAACAATGTTCATATTGTACAAACTATATCTGCATAAAATTTAGGATATATATTTCAATCATCATATAAACATTATTACAGAGCAGCTGATTCAAGAGAAAATTAATTATTTTTTTTAAATAAAAGGTATTGCAGTTTTATCTAAAGAGCGGCATGTGAGAGCTTTCGCTACAAATGCCAAATTCTTTTTCTTTTTCTTTCCTTCATTGAGTCTCAAAAGTTGTATTTCATCACTAATAAATTTCTGGGGGAATGTAATTATCAGCTTTTGGTTTTCTATACAGAAGCTAAAATTTTGAATCCCTCTGGATCTGAAAAGAATATTTTCAAAAAGTCTGTGTGCACGTGTGTGTGTGTGTGCGTGTGCGTGTGCGTGTGCGTGTGCGTGTGCGTGTGCGTGTGCGTGTGCGTGTGCGTGTGCGTGTGCGTGTGCGTGTGCGTGTGCGTGTGCGTGTGCGTGTGCGTGTGCGTGTGCGTGTGCGTGTGCGTGTGCGTGTGCGTGTGTGTGTGTGTGTGTGTGTGTGTGTGTGTGTGTGTGTGTGTGTGTGTGTGTGTGTGTGTGTGTGTGTAAAATAACCGACAAATAAAAATTACAATAAAACTCCAAAGTTTGAATTTACTTTCCTGAGATAAAACAAAGATTTTCAAGAAAATACGCCACCCAAAATTGCTGAACCCAAGAAATGTTCTTTACCTCTGAAGAACATCAAATTTCTTCAGCATACCACATCAGAGCAATGACTAAATGCCCTTGCAATGCTCTCTGTTAAGAAGACTGTAGTTAACAAATTGATGGTTTCACTACAAAGTTATAGATAAACTTTGCAGTATAAAACAACAATGTATGGACTTCATTGGTCATCATCAAGAGATTACTACCTTTTATTTTTATATATGCCTTGTGTATTTTTTTCCGTTTATTTTCATAATGTTTTGAAACATTGGACAATTTTGCATGAATCACCACTGATGGTCATTATTGAGAGTAAAATAAATTATTGTATTCTTGCATTGACACTTTATTTAATTGACAATGAATACAAGTGTACACAAAATATTACATCATTTAAATTCTCGTATCTTTATTAGATACTACATATTACAACATAAATATATTATAAATGCCATCATGTTTCCTCTTAAATACTGAGAGGCAGATATTTGAAATGTAAAGTAAACATATTAATCTTTAAATTGGACTCCAACTTCTTGTAATCACAATCTTTTCTTCTTGTTATACCTTTTACATTAATTATCCTTTCCATTTTAATTTTCATGTAACACTTATTCACACAGTTATTAACATTTATATATTGAAAATTATACAGAGTGACTTGCATATAGACAAATTATATGACATAGAGATTGAATGTATCACAACTTCTCTGCAAAATAGAATAACTTTTTTTTTTAAGTATTGTTAAATTCTGTGTCAAAACGAACAAAAAGAAATTATTTATATATACACCTTATTTTAAATAGAATAAGGATAGATTTATGTAAACTTAAAATGCAATGACTTAAAACACTTATTTCTAAAAAGCAGTCTTTTAATCCCACAGAAAGCATCATTACGACACTTCAAAATTGAATAATATTATGAGCTTTACCATCAAGAGTTTCAAAATTTACTGGTGTTCTCCATCAAGAGCTTCAAGGTAACGGTCCTCGATGAGTAGTGTAACAATTTTCTGCCTGTGAACAATAGATACATTTTTATCAGAATATAGATAACATATAATTTTCATTAGCTAATACCTTTTGATTTATCAGAAAACACTTCTGACTTATTACACAAATATAACTATTTGTAACAAAAACTTCACATATCTTAAGAAAATGATGTGAGTTCTTCCTTCGAATTGAGAAAATATTCATTGATTGAGAGAATATGCGTTTAATTTAAATTTTATGGATACTAAACCTGAAATTAAGCTATATTTAAAACTTTGGAAGAAGGAAAGGTCTATTCTTGCAGACATTCATTTTCTAAATCTTTGTTTAAAATATAAAGTATTTCCTATATTTGTTAGAAAAACTAACATGTTTAAAAACACGTGTAGATTTTTCAAACAATATAGATGATTATATTGCACATATAGAAATTGCTAGTCAAGATTTAAGTGAAAATAATAAATCATTGATTAAACTGAAATATAGCAAAATATTACAAAATTTAGATAAATACCAACCTAAGAGAAATAATAATAATAAACATATTATTAAATCATTAAATCAAGAAGATTTAATTTTCACTCGTCGTCGAGTTCCAGCTGATGATAAGAGCAAAAGCTCTTGAAACATGTCCTGTGAAAAAACAGTGTGAGTGAAGCAGTGTGTCAATATCTTCTCAATTCACTTTTGTGCTATGTTGTGCTACACTGTGTCTACACTTCTTTCAAGTTTATACTATTTTTACTAATTTTTGTTTGGATCAACATTTTTTCACTTCCAATGGTGAATTTTTTCAACAAACTTCTGGCTTAGCAATGGGTAATCGTCTTTCACCTTTTCTCGTTGATGTTTTTATGAGTTTTTTCGAAATATAAGTCACTAAAGCATTCCCTTTGATTTTTAAAACCTGGTAGAGATATGCTGATGATATTTTGCTATTGTTCCTGATAAACAAATTAAAGATTCTTTGAAATTACTAAATTTACAATATAAAGCTATAAAATTCACATTAGAAACTGAAATTAATGGATTTCTTCCTTTTCTAGATTTGAAGATGGTAAGAAATAATAATAAATTCGATTTTGGAATTTATAGGAAGTCTGCTCATATTGATAATTGCATAAAAAATAAAAGTTTTAACCCTTTTTCACATAAATTTGCTGTTTTTAATAGTTTGATTTATAGTTTAATAAATATACACCTGAATAAAGAAGAATTTAATAAAGAATATAAACATATTATTAATACTGCTTTAATTAATGGTTTTATTCAGCCATGGCCAATTTTTCCATTTATCCAAGTCGGCAATTGCTTTTGTGTTCTTTAATTCGGGTTAGTATGCTTCGCTTAGTCGTGCCGATGTATACCTGGCCACAGCTGCATGGTATGCAATAAACTCCTTGTAACTCGAGAGGATTTTGTCTGTCCTTTGTGGATCTCAATTGATGTTTTATCTTCTTGGTTGGCATGCATTGCTGATGGGCCATGATATTAAGTTTGAAAAAACCACTATTTTAGACAGCACTGCCAACTATAATGCCAGGCTCTATCGATAAGCCATTGAAATTCAAAAACATAAAAACAATTTCAACAGGAAGGAAGAAATATCACGTCTTCATAAAGCGTGGATACCGGTATTACAAGAGAAAAAAGTAAAGCCATAGAGAACAAACCGGACCAATAGCAGCACACACTTGCAGTCTCATGGAGATTGGCTGATAGAGGACCAATGGCAGGAAAGGAGGCATGGACAGACCGGCTATATTTGACGAGGCCTTGTGCCAAACGACATTCCAGCAAGTACCCAGCTAGAATCCTCTGAAGATGCTCATCGAAGATATGAGCGAAATGTCAGGAGAATTTTCATTCTCTGGATCACAACCCACAATACCGGGAAATACATTCTAAAAGATATTTATTTTAAAAAATAAACATTGCATAATGAATTTTGAAATACCAGCAGTTGATTCTGTTTTTAGGTTTGTTTCGTTTTCACATTTTGGTAATACTGAAAAAAACATAATAACATGGTAACCGGAATCCTTGACAACAAAGTGTGTTGATGGACTGATGATGTAAGCAATTTGTTTGTAAAATTGATCTCAATTAGAAAGAAGAATTAACATCATTTTCTTAGGATAAGTGAAGTTTTTGTTGCAAATAGTTATATTTGTGTAATATTCATTGCTTCAATGTAGCTAGCTTAATTTTCTACGTAATCACTTCTGACTTATTTAAGACAGATTCAGTTCTTCACCATTAGAAAGGGACAGACAGAGAGACAAATAGACACAATTATAAGCTTTTGATGAAACACATCACTCATGATTATTCTAAAGAGATCATGGAGAACTGCTAGGAACAAAAAGGGACATGAACAGTCTGCCACAGTGTTTCATGAAGTGAAGGATCTTGTTAGTCATATGCTATAATTTCATTCTTGCATCATCTGACAGAATGCTGTAGACCCACAACCTGGCAGCATGGGTGACTTTTATGCACTCTCATACACTCATTTTCTAGCAAACAGATCCACTAACAGAGCAGATAAACAGTTCAAGCCCCTCCCCCCTTCATTCGTCTCTTTCCTTCTTGTCGTAGATATACAGTACTAAAAGTCAGTGGATAGCAAAGAGTTTTACAATGCGGAGATGCCATATAATTAGGTAGCTACAGAAAATGGTGAACAATCATGTAGTCTCCATAGGAATATAACATTAAGGCTATACCTTACGATACAGGAAGGAAAATTACACTTAAATGAACAAAACCGTATTTAGCTCATTTATACTACATAAAATAATAGCAGAACACTGCTTAAAATGTTAAAGTCCAACAGCGGATTGCTAGGAAACAAGCATATTTTTGTGTTACTGTAGGTACAACTCTTTTCTATGCTCAAGGTCATGAATTAACATCTTTATGAATGAGGGCATTTCATTTTCTAATTAAGAGATTTTCTTGACATGTTTAAAATACATATGACATCACATATTGCACATAATTGATCACTTTGATAAGTAATAACTACCTGCTGGTTTTGGAAAATACCAAAATGAGTATTGGTTTCTATAGACAAATTAAATTGAGTTGAATATAATACTAATCTAATGTGAGGACGATAATGAGTAACTATAATTTGGCCAGTAAATAAATAGACTATTTCAGGACTGTCACTATGCTTAAATGCAACTTCATAATCATTTTAATTAAGACCACAAAGTGTAATAGATTTTTGTGTCACTAAAACATGCTGAGTAAGTATAAGAGCTATTTCCCCCTTTTAATAATTATTTATGAACTTTACTATTTCAAGTTCTCAGAAATAAAATGATGAATCTCAATAAAGGAACTGTGATATTATATCTGAAAGGTATTATAAACTTGTGTAAATGAATAAACTATAGAAAAGAGATGACTTTCAATAAAATAACACAAACAGGAACCCATTATGATACAAAAATCAGATGTTAATGGTTCCTGTTGAGTTCAACATTTTATATAATCTAAGAGAATCTTTATAATCTGGCACATACGGATACAAAAGAAAGGGTTACTTTGACACTAAAACTTTAGCAGTAAAGTACAATAAAACCTGTAGAAACCAGACTTCCCTATGCACTGTAAACCTGGATAAATGGAAAATAAATCTTGCAGCAGAGAGAGATTTCAATAAATATTTGGCCGAATGTACTTCTAGTAATGTCACATGTTCTATGAGTGTTAGGGGTCTGCAGCTCTTACAGCTGATTGGAAACCTTCCTTTATGAGACTTAAGTTATGAATAAAAGAAAGTTGAGCTCTCAAATAAATAAAGTCAATAAAGTTGTATAATGATGTTATGCACCAAATTCAATACTCCACCAAAAATAATTGGTAACCCAAATTTCTTTTAAATATTCAGTTATTCTAATTATTGCTTCTTGTACTAGTTATCCCTCAACCTATAAACAGAGCCCAAATTAAACACAACATGTGGTTAAATTTTAATATTACTCTTTCGTTTCTGCCCTAGTTTTAACTACAAGATAGATTTATATATATTAACTGAATTTGATGATATTTCAATCTTCTGTTACACAAAAGTACAACAAAATATATTACATTTGAGTGTAGATGTCCAAAGAAACTAGTCAATAATCAGACGTAAGTGAAGAAGAAAGAGCTGCACCGTGGCCGTATGGTTAGACAACCAGACTCCCACCAAGACAGCTTGTTTTCGATTCCAGGTGACAGCAAAGTGAGATTTGTGGTGGAAAACATGGCGCTAGGGTGAGTTTTCCCGGAGACCTCCAGTTTCCACCAACATCATTCTACCAAAGTATAAAATTGAAAGAAGCGTAGAGACAGTGAAGCACAACTTAGCACAAAAGTGAATCGAGAAGATATTGACACACTGAAAGTATAAACTTGGAAGAAGCGTAGGGACAGTGAAGCACAAATTAGTACAAGAGTGAATCGAGAAGATATTGACACAAGTACATCACGCCATCTATTGACAATACGGAGAAAGAGGAAACCACTACAACTTGCACTAGTCGAGTATCAGCTGAGGATAGGAGCAAGAGCTCTTGAAACATGTCCTGTGAATAAACAGTGTGAGTGAAGCAATGTGTCAATATCTTCTCGATTCACTTTTGTACTATTGACACACTGCTTCACTCACACTGTTTTTTCACATGACATGTTTCAAGAGCTGTTGGTCTTATCTTCAGTTGGAACTCGACTCGAGTTCATCTAATTCCCTGACACCATATAAACACCAACTGAGATAGTCATATCACCAGAATAGGATTAACTCATCATTAACTCATCACAGGATTAACTTGTAACTTGTCATTTTATACTATTTTTTAAGTGATAAATATTGATACTGTATCATTAGAATCATTGCCACTCTTATCAGGCATATATATATAAAATATTATAAATATTATAAATATATTATCAATATATATATATATATATATATATATATATATATATATATATTGATAATATAGTTATAATATTTATAATATTTATTGAGAATATTTATAATAGGTTGAGTAAGTTCAATAATGTAGTAAATAGGTACAAGGTGCCTCGAACAGGAAGTCAACTCACATGAACATGGACTGCAAAGAAGTTCATATAATAAGAGGATAGTAAATACAATATTCTAAATATCCATGGAGAAATCAACATAATAACCTATTTCTACACACATAGCTTCATATTATAAAAGTGATATTAATTTCAGAAACTATTTGTAGTTGGTTTACTGATACTCGTCACTTATTTATATTTATGATATTAATTATTTATAATATTTGTGATATTAATTATTTATTGTAGGTTAAATTATAGTATTAGAAAAATAATATGTTAGTCAAGCAAGAAGCATAATGAATATATGAAGTATATAACCATAAAATGTTAGGTTCTTCAAATATTTCTTCCCTTTTGTCAAATGTAACTTATTGTTATGTCTGTTCATTACTTCATTTATCCCAAACCTATTCATCACAGATTTCTTTACAAACAAATAAGTTTATTTTATACTAACCTGAATGGTATCAAGAGCAAAATTATAAATGGAAAAATTATTTCCACATATACCCATGGTGCAAAGCCAAAAATACACATTACAAGTAGCTGTACTGCTTGCAGAGCAGTAAATGCATGGATTTTCCTCTGTGGCACTCTGCGTATGTAGTGATTTGGAGGGTATGCTGCCTGAAAATTTAAAATTGTTTATAAATATTGCAATTTTAATATCTATTTTCATTATGAAAGTTTAAGAAGTACTTAATCACACTAATATTCTTTTTTCATTAAGCTGGAAGGTATTAAACTTAAAAAATGAAATGTGACAAATTTGACTCCAACCATAAATAACTGACTTCCAGGCAATACACTACTACTGAGCTACTATGATAATGCACTATACACTAGAGCTTCTCATATTGTTTCAGTATTTCAGTAGTCATTCAAGACAATCTCAATTATTCCAGATACACTGGAGGAAACATCTGCTCAGTACTGATATTACAGAAACTCATTTTTATGGCTTCAGGCTTATTGCACCTGGTGTTTTTAGTCATTTTAAATTTAAAAACATAAAATTATAATATGGATTTACACAAACTTTTCTAGTTTAGAAACAGTTTTTATTATAACAGAATGTAATTTCCTTAATTTTGTTTATTAATCAAGGCTTCGCGGGTGATCAGCCGTGTCAGGTTTATGAGTCTACAATGGACAAAAGCTCAACCTTCATAAACCTGACATGGCTGATCACCCATAAAGTCTTGATTAGTAATGCTCACTGTGAAAGCTTCAAGTCTTACAATCTTGTTTTCATTTATAATCTTGTTCAATAATTCATTATAATTTACATTGTGTAATATTTATTCCTACTTTGTATATTTACAAAATTGTTTAGTTTGCAAATCAAAATACATTAACTAAAATGAAACAGACTTAAGACGATGTATTTTTACAATATTTTTTAAATTGAAATACACAAAATTATTGAAAAAACTATTTATAGTTGGTTTTCAATAATTCGTCACTTACAAAATTATAGTATATAGGAGCACTGAATGGTACTCTGATACACCAAAGAAGTAAAATAAAAACATATCCTTTAATTTCTAGACTATATTTTGTAAAGAGTACAATATTCATAACTGTTTTCAAGTAGTTTTTTCTTTTCATTTAATTATTTTTTCACTGTTTCTTTGCCATACTTCAGAGACACCTACCTTGCTGTAAATTCTGTAGTTTTCAAAATTCTTAACTTCTATCTGGTTGTCACATTATTATTTAATAGCTCTTATTTTAATATTATGAAGTTGTGTGTAACATTAGCAATAAGTATGCCATATTCAAAATTTCATTAGTTTAATCTTTCATTTCTTTATTCATAAGTAGAGATCAGATTTGTATACAAATGCACACTTAATTTTCTTTTTCTTTGTATTAGGTTGTTTTTATTAATGAGACAGAATTAAGTTTTGCAATTGTTTAAGGTTCTTCTGTGGTTATATGTAAAGATTTATAGTGCAATTATCGCATTTTGTCAATGTCTATGTATATTTCATAATATTTCCAACCATTGAGCATATATATTAATATAATATATTAATATTAATATTTAAACACATTAGTGACAAAACCAATATTCATTACTATGGAGATATCTATATCATTTCTCAATGAGATTCAGAGTACACTTGACAGTGTCTTCTTAATATGTAGGAAAACTAAGCAGTAAATTAAGCGGTGTTTCAAAAAGAAATACTGATATTAAAGTTTTATATGCTGTCTATAAATATCATCATGGTCAAAACATATGGTTTCCTGAAGAATTTCTCCTGGAGTTACTAAATGCTTTTTCAGATTTCTTAATAACATCTTTAGTCATGGAACATTCTTTTTAATATATGCCCCTATGTTAGCCAATAAACTCATACACTTACACCTGCACATGTGTAGAAAATGATCATTGTATAGTGCAGATCAAATTAAATGCTCAGACCCAAAAACAGAATGTGCACTTTAAGTACAAAAGAGCACAAGCTTAAAAGTTAATGTTGCGAGAGGAGTGGTTAGGTAGCTAGTACATTCTGTCTGTTGTGTATACTGACTAGGTCATCCTCTATACAGAAAAGCTGTCAGCACTGATCAATATATTCATAAAATTTAAAATAATTCCTCAAAACAAAAATGAAAAGACATTAGTTGATTGTGCTACAAGTATTTGTAAGCCATAACACCTAGATGATAAATTAAGATATTTCAAGTAAATTTTAATTAATAATGGACAGACCAGTAAAAAATTTACACATTTTATATAAACTACATAGAATTCAGAGTACAAAAAGTGAAATTGACCCCAAATGACAGCTAAGATCCTCCCTTACATTAAAAGCATCATTGGCGTGGAAGAAAAATATTAGATAAACAACAAATCAAAACAATATTTTTACATAGAATTAAAACTAAGCCATTATATAAATCAAAGTAAAGACACTTTGGATCCAATATCCACCAAAAAGTGTTTATAACTTCTCACTTATCTATGACCAGATATACCTGGAGAATTTAATGTTGTGATGGCATGTTGCCATGGCAGCTCAGTGGTTAGAGCAACCCGATGGAGACCAGAAGATCTGTGGTTCAAATTCCAGCTATGGTATTGAATTTTTCAGTCTGACTCTACCTTTTCAGTAATTTATGAGCTTCTGTAGCATATTTTCCTACTTTTATGAAGAATTTGATGTTATAACATTGTTCTACATGAACAGTAACATTATTCCAATGAAATACAGACACACAAGTTGCTTCTGATACTGGTCACACCCAGACTAACCGCTGCACATGAATAAAACTTTGTGTGATAGTAGAGAAGACTCTACAGATCAATACTCCAAACCCCTCTGCAACCTCAAATTGATGGGAAAGGAGTAAAGATTGGCAATGTTATACTGTATTTTCATTTTTATGAATTATTGAATTCAGCCTGGGATTTTTACATTAATGTAGTAAGTAGCTACTGTTCAGTAGAATTTAGTTCATCTATGTTAAGCTATTTTAGATAGCAATTTTGACTGTTTTCTCTTAACTTTCCCTGCTGAAGGTATAATCAAAATTTACTTCTGCTGTTATATTGAGCATATTCACTTTGCAAGCTTCTCAAAACAGCTATTAATTCAGTGATCAACATGAATGATGGTATACTTACTATTTCGTGGTTGTGAAATGTTGTACATTATCCAACACAGTGAAAACTGATATAAAAAACCATCTATAGTCGATTTTTAACACTTCATCACTTACTTTTTTATATTTTGAAGGACTAGTTTTGGAAGCCATTGCATCCATTATCAACCTCGAAGGTCCAACTATTGTCCGTTGTCTGCTCTATTTTCTCTGGTAGGGAAACTATAAACTTCTTTGTCAAATTATCTACTGGTGGAATTTCAAAGTTTACTATCCAGTCCTTATTTTTCCATATGAATATGTTCTCCTATGTTGTCA
>CM060950.1:112981386-113049857 GCA_030765055.1 Mantis religiosa
GGATACACCAATTAACTAAACTCTGAATGCCTAGTCATAACTAGTAGGTACATTTACTGTGGCAAGCCAAGTGAGTAGAGAAATTGGACAAAATAAATTGTTACTAAGACACCTTTTACCATGTAGACTTACCGTAATATATATGGTTAAATTCTAGCTCAGTGAATTATGATATGATCAGCTGAGTCCCTTTAAGAACTTCATGCTCTAGTTGGTTTCCCAGAAATGTTAAAATTATTTATTTTTTATTTGCATTTTATAATTATTCATCATTACATATTATTTATAGGAATTGGAATCAAAAACCCAAGGTAGTGTTGACAACAATATATGTTAACATTTAATGCTAACATTTTAATGTTTCGAGATTTAACTGTATTGGAACACCACAGTGAAGCGAAATAATTATTAATTTTTAGATGAGTCGTATTTTTTACACATCTGCTTCACTTTCGTACCTATTTTGAGGACATGTTTCTCAAATCATTGTTTGCATCTTCTGCTCTTATGCGACTAAAGCTTGATCCAGTGGTGTGGTGGGTGTGGGTAATTCTGGAGTTGCTGCTGCCATCTGTTGATTTAGTGATGAACTTAAATGTGGGATTCTCTTCTGGCGGGATTTCAAAGTTCATTAGTTGGTTTTTATGCTTTTCTATGTATATTCTCTCCCATATGACGAGTTCACTATGTTTTTGTACATATTTTAGGAATTCTGTGCTATCTTAAAATTTAATGATTTTCAGACCAGAAATGAGCTGCTATTGCGGACTTATCAATATTTTTGTATCTTAAGTGCCTGAAGTGTTCTTTCTTTCTAATGCCTCTGTTTCTTTTTGTCCTCCCTATGAGGGCCAGCAAGAATATCAAAACGAATACCATCAAATCTTAAAAACTGCAATTAAAAATGGATATGGAAAAAACCTTGTAGATAAAAAACTAAAATCATTCAAACTTCAAGAGAGATTAAAACAGATCACAGCTCTCACACCAATAAAACAAGAAAGTAGATTTGCTAAATTTACTTACCACCCCTGGGCCACAAGAAAGTTCCAAAAAATATTCAAGAAATACAATATAACATTGGCACCAAAAAACAATTACAACATTAAAAACCTACTTCACAGTAACAATACTGATAAGATAAAACCAGACGAAAAGTCAGGCATTTACAAGATTAAGTGTAAAGACTGTGAAAAAATTTACATAGGGAGGACAAAAAGAAACATAGGCATTAGAAAGAAAGAACACTTCAGGCACTTAAGATACAAAAATATTGATAAGTCCGCAATAGCAGCTCATTTCTGGTATGAAAATCATGAAATTGAAGATAGCACCGAATTACTAAAATACGTACAAAAACATAGTGAACTCGGCATATGGGAGAGAATATACATAGAAAAGCATAAAAACCAACTAATGAACTTTGAAATCCCGCCAGAAGAGAATCCCACATTTAAGTTCATCACTAAATCAACAGATGGCAGCAGCAACTCCAGAATTACCCACACCCACCACACCACTGGATCAAGCTTTAGTCGCATAAGAGCAGAAGATGCAAACGATGATTTGCGAAACATGTCCTCAAAATAGGTACAAAGTGAAGCAGATGTGTAAAAAATACGACTCATCTAAAAATTTATAATTTTAATGTTTCTTTATCCTGAATATTCTCAGGATTTTAGGCATTACCACAGTTGAATGCTGCCTCCTTCCTACTGATTTATTTAATCAAATGGAAAGTTATAGGATATAACTTAAGTTATAAGTTATAATTAACTTGGTTATAAGTTAATTATAATTAACTCATAAGTTATAATATTATGGCACAGCAAGATTAATCCACAGTGTAATGGCCCACAAGTGAGCTAGAGCAAGCCAACCTGACTGCCTGCCTCACACCCACATACACAAGGCAGCGGTGGGTGTACCATCTAGCCAATACAAGGAGGAGATGTGGTCACCATTATGATGGAGGAGGCTATGTTGACCGAGGCAAAGTAAGAAAGAATGTTGAAATAATGGCAGAAAGACACTATCTGATTGGTAATGGGAGCACTCTCTGGTGACTCATATGACTTTCATTAGAGGACATAAATTTTAAAAAATAAAAAATAAAATATAAAATCTTTCTGGTAAATGAGTGGAGAAATGACAGTCCAAGATTTGAATTGTCTCTGGTAAGTCTTGAAGATTATAGAATGTTAGAGGTTGAACTTACTAAGAAAGTTCTAGTAACTTCCATTTCCTAGTTAATCCTACGAGATGGGTTAAACTGTCTGTATTCTCATATGGCATGAAGACATAATAATTGTAAATATCATATAATCATCAAATATAGTTAGCCATTCCAATAAGTAGTGTGTGATAAATTAAAATACACTGAACGATCATATTTTGGATAAAACTACAAAGAATTAAGGTTGAAATATATATGAGATAACTCATGTTAAACATTTTTATACAGTTTCTTAATTATGAGTATTCTTGGGATAGCAGGTGAAGTGGATAATAGACATATTTGTGATTTTATGTTTATCAGTGCTATTATCCTTCCTGATCTCATGCTTCTAAAGTCAGTAATAGAACATCTTTTCACTCTCCCAAAAAGGATAAATTACATGATATGTTACATATATTGCTGCATTTTTATGCTCAATATTTTATAATATTAAAATATCTCAACATTTCATACTTACTTATTGCATGGGTTGTTTACCATAGCACTGGTAATATTTTGATCCATGAAGAAAAGCACAGACAGAGGGAATCCAAGGAACATCGAAGCCACTATACTCTTCACAGTTAAAGTATGCAATGGCGGTATGTTGAATACGGGACTGTCTCTGTATTCAAAATGTTCAACTAAAAACAACAAAAGAAAAAGCTTTATGGGAATTATATGCTAATGGGTATGATTTTTAAAAATATCTGATACACAATTAAAAAGATAACAGCACAAAAATTGCTTACCTTCAGCAGACAGCTCATACTCCTTTCTGATATATTCCTATAATTCTCTTATTCGAATACTAATATCGGAGATTTTCTCACCTATATACTTTCTTCAAATTTAATTTAATATGCACATAAGGCAATATAAATAATTCTGCAGTATTTCTTTCATTTATCTACGTCAATACTTATATTGCTATAATATAATAAGTACTGTCTCTAAAATATCCAAAATGAATAATATCATGCAACTATCCACAGGCTCATGTACTAACCCCAATATATATGAATTCTAACTATTGGAAACAAAAACATTAGAAACATTATCTTCTAAGACTTACAGTTCTGATATATATGTAGAAGTTAATGAATTGCAAAAGGCACCAAACTAGCTCTCACATATGATAGAAATTCCTGACATTTCTGTTTAAAGGTAGATATGCAAAGTGAACAAAAATAAACATGTTAGCCCAATATTGTTCATGAGGGACTTCAAACCAAAGCAGCAAGTTGAGATTAAAAATTTCCATGGATCTAAATATAAATATTTTATTAGTTAATAATTCTGTGAGTTTCCCTGGACTTTAGGTGTAAATGAAATAAGAAGCCACATGTGGCAGTGCTAGACAAAGCTGAACAAGTGCAAGTAGCCTACTCTAGAGAAGCGATGTAGCCCAGCTCAGTAACGTGTTTTCTAGCACAATAGTTTCTTTTCACTTTTCTCTTTGAACTTAATAAATCCAGCAAAGCCTCATACGTACCCACAAACTATTTCATTGAAAAGAATTTGAAAATTTGAAGCTAACTGTCCAAAACACAATATTTTAGGTGACCTCTAGCCCAAAATATAAACAAATGAATAAACACTGCTAACCATAGTAGAAAATGCCCTATGCTTAACATCCTGATTGTTTATTCCACCTCAAAACTGTTTTACCCTCAAGAATGTAGAAAACGACTTCAATCTTAAAAAAGTCAGTTTCATCAACCAATGTTAACTTTTGACATCATTTTAAAGTGATTCAACATTAGAGTTAACACAAATACTGTTTTACTGAACAATGTTAAGCTTTAACGTAGCATTAAATGTCAGTGATAACTTAATATCCTCTTACTCCTATACTTATGATAGGCATTTAAACATGTTAGCATTTTGAAAATGGCTGCTAGCTATCAAACTCTTGTGACTTTGCTGCATTTGATATTCTTTATTGCTATTTCCAACTTTAAATCTAAAGTTTTTGCTCATTGTTCTGAATTTTTAACATATTTTGTATATGTATAAAGACATATGATTACAAAATTTGTTGTATATATTTAAATTTTTGTCCAATATATAAGTTTATATATATTTGCCAAAAAAAAATATATAAACATATATCTATCAAATTGGATGAGCTGTTTTCTTTTTTGCCCTAATACATTGCCCTATTTCATATGCTTTATATTTAAAGCTGAATAGCAAGTAAAGTAGCAAGTATTGTCCTAAGAAATCCGCTTCTAAAGTTTCACTCTACTAAATTAAAATTTACATCATAAGAAATATTTTTAAGTGCTATAAAATCTAAAATATTTTAACCAAGAAAACTGTGGAAAACTTACTCGTAAACACTGGTCTGAAATGTTGTTTATGTATTATATGTTATATATTCAATGTTTCTACTTAAAACCTACCTTTGGATTAACATATGCAGTAAAATTGTACATCAAACACTTTTAGAAAGACTCGACATACATAATAAATATATCAAAAAGTCACAAATGCGCAACCAGTTCCATCACTTTGGTTTGTTAAAATCATTATATGACTCTCATTTTTACTGCACTAGCAAAACCATTTGCAGAAAGGCATTCCTAGGAAATCAGATATAAAGTAGTTTAAAGGTTTAAATTGTAATTTTTTATAATTTTGGCTCTATTTTCCTGATTGAAGATATAAACTTCCTTGAAATATTATACTGTAATTGAATATTGCTTGCTTAGACAAGGAATTGATATCTGAAGCAAATTGCACATTTAAAGAGCCAACTGTCTGTTTTTAAAAGAGCAACTGATTTTAATTGTGCACCTTGTATCTTTTACCCGCACTGCTGCTCTCTGCATCTATGGTGCCTGGTTATATCTCACCCCTATCTCTTTTGCACAGTGATGTTTACCAACAGCAGCATACTATAACTGATTACAGATTGAAGGAACTCATGTGCCTCCTTATTCTATACATACTTTAGATGTAAATATTAGTGCAGACTGAGCGGAAAGTGCATGAGTGAGAGAATGATGGGAATGATGTCTTCCACCTGGTTAGGCTTTTGCAGCTATAACATGATATTTTTACAAGTTTAGCACTTTTGCTTTTCTAATTTATATGAGGATCATACTGAAAGCAACAATACTGTGAGCAACCATTTTTGAACATCATTAATCTTTATTTTTTGACAATCCAAGTACATCCTCTTAATCTACAGAATTATCTGTCACTTTTTAGCATGTTCTCCATTTCTTTGCATGGATTTTTTTATATCTTTCTGCAAGTTTGAAAATACTCTTACAAAAGAACTCTGTTCCTGCTGCCAGAAGACACTAACACACTACTTTGCGATTATCTTCCACTACCTTGCACAGTTGGCCTTGCATCTGTTTTGTAACAGAGCTGCAAAGATGGTAATCAAAAGGTGCCAAGATGATATGAACAGTGTGAGAATGTGCATTATCATGTCGAAGAGTATAATTTATCCAGGGTGTATATCACACAATGCTCACAGAGTTTTAAAAGTGTCTAGACATAGCATGCTTCATTTATGGTTTGTCCAAGCTCAAGAAAATCAACCAAAACGCATTTCTGTGCATTCAAAAACACATTTTTCATAGCTTTCTCAGAAAACTGCACTGTTGAAAATGAAATTCCACCAAGAGGTGGCACTCCATACTTTGGTATTTAGTTTCTGGCTCATAGTGACTGAGTTTCATTTACTGATATGATACTCGTCAAAAAAGTAACCACCCTCATTCTGAAATCTCTAAAGAAGGTCTTGGTTGAGGACTTTTCTCTGAAGCTTGAGGTTTTTGGTCAGTTAAATGTGTAACCCAAGAGACAAGCAGTTTGATAACCTAATTTTCAATAATTTTTTGCACTGCAGTGTATCCTACTGTTAGTTTTGTTGCAATTTCATTCACAGTGACATGCCTGTCTTCTCTAATGAGCTTATCAACACTTTCCTTGTTGTATTCCATGGAGCCAGTTTGAGGGCCATTACTATAAGACTTATCTTTGATTTTTGTGTTCCCAAATTTCAAATGTTTCACCCATCTCCCAACATTGCTGGTGCCCATGCAGACATCTCCATGGGCACATTGCAGACTGAGATGAATTTCAGCAGCAGATTTTTCCTTTTTCACAAGGAACAGATGACAGCTAACCTTCAAAAGATGATGATGATGATGATGATGATGATGATGATGATGATGATGATGATGATGATGATGATGGTGGTGGTGGTGGTGGTGATGATGATGATGATGATGGTGGTGATGATGATGGTGATGATGATAATGATGATGATGATGGTGATGATGATGATGATGATGATGATGATTGATGATGATGATGATGATGATGATGATGATGATGATGATGATGATGATGATGATGATGATGATGATGATGATGATGATGATGATGATGATGATGATGATGATGATGATGATGATGATGATGATGATGATGATGATGATGATGATGATGATGATGATGATGATGACATTATTTTATATGTCGACAATTTTTCAAATACTATGGCCACATGATAGAAGCTAATGTCACAATTTGGGAACTGTAAAGTCTGTAGTTTAAAGAACAACTTTTTTGTTACATTGTAACCCTAATATGTAAATATGTAAAATATGATCCTGCATAACTAACGCATGAATTCATTAGCAACCTCTATCAATTATTATTTTCATATGAAATTAAAAAGTGGATGTTACCAACTTATTCTCACTACACACTAAAACCGCCTGCGGTGCTGTAATGTAGTAAAAGCGGGCGTTAAACACTACACATTTCCTTTCATTACACACTAAAAAGACTTCACTTACGCTCAACATCACCAAAAAAGTAGGATGCTATGAAGGAAGTCACCATTACAGCCACTGGAAGGGAATAGTCTGCCAGAGCTTCCCTCTTACTAGCTTGTAGATAAGGCCTGAAATGAAATTTTAGAAATTCTTCAACATTAAAGCTTGTACACTGTATTCATTTGGTTTCATTTTTCATTTCACTGTATTCACTTTTTTTAAGTTACATTAAATCATAACGGATATTCAATTGTTATGATCTTTTATGTAAACTTGTTTCTTCAACATGACAAGATTTAAATTTAATATTACTCTAATAAAGATCTTCATCTTGCAGAAGTTAAATTTGGTATTCTTGCTATCTAAGCAGAGTAATTAACTATGTCTGCGTAAAGCTTAAAGGAACATTACAGACATATCCATCAATTACGCTTAAGTTCAGTTTTTCTGATATCTGATTTTAAATAAACTGGACTTTAATTTATATGAGGTATAATTAAACTTCTATATCTTAATATATTATATAATATAATTACTTGGAAATATAGGAGCAGTGAAACATACAAATATAAAAATAAGTCCGCACATATGTATAACACTATGTTTAATAGGCTACTAGTGACAAAGATTCATTATATTTATTTAACACAATTACTACACAAAATCAATTCCAACAATGAGCTTAAGATATTAGTTGGAAACAGGGCTGACTCAAGTGGGGTATAGTCTGACCAGGATGGTGGGTTTTAAGGTTGCTTAATCTTAAAACATAAATAACATATTTAAAAATATGAGAGCATTACAAATCATGCTTAACTTCCAGTAACTTTCTGGGGATTATTTGTTATGAAACTGATAAGGAATGAAGTGCCAGAGTTGGTTACTTTGGGTGTGACTCTTATTAATGATTAGCATAAAAATATTCTATGCACAGTAGGTGTTCAACAATAATTATTTATTAACAGACATGTTTTAAAAGTTACTCTAGCTTTATTTATTTCTCCTCAGGAAGGCTAGCTCAAGTAATTCTCTCATAGTTGCAATTCAGGGTGTCCACCTCCATTATGTATCCTGTAATAAAAATAATTATTAACTATAAAGTGCAATGACCATCAAGTGTGTTTTCATTTTGTCTATGTTTTTCAATCTTTTAATTCCCACAACAAGAGGTAAACCAAAATTATTGAACTTTTTTATTGTCTGACTGTTTTTATCTTTTGTGCAGAACAATCTTGTTCTTTCACCACTTATATCTATACCTAAGTTTTATTTATTCATTACCCATGCTAATGACACATTGGAATAAGTAGTCATGCAGATATGACATTGTGGAAAACGAAAGAGTGGATTACTTACTGGAGCCAGCCCTGGTTTAGGATTTTCTTTTTTGAAATATTATAACTGCTCCAAATTGAAGCCTTCATGGAAGAAACAGATGAAGTTAGTACTTACGTCTTGTTGAAGTTGTATAAAGAGACACCCAACCATACAGTGCCAAACATGAGCAGTAGAAATAGAATGCTGCTTGCCCTCATACACATTCCAGTGGTTGAAGCTGAGTTCTGAATTTCAGAAGTTACATTTCCTGTGCAGGCAGGTGAGTAGTAATACTTGTTGAAACCTGGAAACACACAGGAAATTAAATATTAAAGGTAGAGCAAAAAGTTCTTAACTGCTATGATATTAAGATTACAGCAGTTATACCATTTTATTGTGTATTTTTATATATGAACAACTAGCATTTATAATAACACAATCCAACACTGACAATGAGGGCAATAAGCTTATCCTGCATACTTATTTAGATTATGATTTATTATACCTAGGTATAATTAGCTTTTCATCTATTTAACCTCCACCTAGATTCATGTAACAAATGGGAAAAGTTCTGTAAAATAGAAGCTGCAAACAAAGAAAGCTAAAACTGTATTTGTATGAGCATAACAGAACCAGGGAAAAATTTTTATTAAGACTCTCTGATTAGCCTCACTGTACACACAGAATATGTAAAAGCTTCGAGAAATGTGATTTTAATGATCCTTTAACTATCAGTTCAGACTCTTGATCTGTTTTTTCTGAGAATAAAGTGCACAAATTTGAAGTAAACCTCATGTACAAATCTTACATAATTGGAATGATACAATAATATATTTCTAAACTACATAAATTGTCTTGGCCTAAATCTTCCCTACACTATTGACTGGAGAAGCCCAAATCCCATGACTTTTCATGGAACAGCAATGCTCACTTTACCAGACGCTCAGTTCTGACCTTGTGGTTAGAAAATATAATGAGATACACATCATTTTTAACTAAACCTTGAAATACTGACCCTCTATTGTAGGCATGCTTCATTACTTCCTATCAATTCCAGAAATTGTGTACCCCAATGAACAAATGTTTCCCTCAACACTATACACCATAGATTTAGTAGAACAAATGTTCAGGATATTCTTCAAAGAATCTCCTGACATGTTCAATATTTATGCCCAGGAAATCCATCATAAATAAAAAATATAAAAAAAAACCATCATTTTATGTAAAATCATACCTTTTAATTTACATAAAGCTATGAATGCATGGTTATTCACAAAGGTACATGTGTCTCCATTAGTTTGAAGATATTTACAAATACTGGCCAATCATCATGATTAGCAATATATAAGTGATGGGACTTGATACCTTCAATACCTCAGTAGTCTAAGTACTCGGTAGTATCAAAGTATGTTTAATACTTTGAAATAAACCATTTTTACTTCTAAACTTATAAGTTTTGAAATTATTGAAGCTGTTGCATTTACATTGGATATGGGATGAAAAGAGTCAAGACCTTACATTATTGCCTTTTACGTTATTGCCAAAGAATTGCTGGACTACAGTTTGTGATAGACTGTGACTGCATTTCCTCTGAGTGAACGAATGCAACATTCACTAGGCTAAATCCACTATTTTTTCGGGCTTTTAGGCCGTGGTCCATTTTCATTTCCTTCCGACGTTTCGCCGAAAACTGCGGTCAGCATCTTCAGGGTTCTAAATCAATAGACCCGGAGTCCAACACAAGACTGTCTTGTGGTTTTGTGGTTTTTCCGGGGTTTTCCCCTATCCTGAAAGACGAATGTCGGGTAGCTCTAAGCTCCATGGCCCCGGGCTCATTTGAGCATCATTTCACCCATTCCATTCATCCTCTGATATGACTTAATACTGGAGGACGTAAATTTCCAAAAAAAAAAAAAAAAAAAAAAAATGAGTGAATTATGGAACGATTTTGAAGTAGACAGTACTATTAATAATAGAGCAGTGTGCAGAAAAATATTTTTGGGCAATAGTAAGTTACATGATACAATAAATTTAAAGAGGTATGTTACATTCATACCCTGAGGGAGTTATAGCAAATCTATATTGAAAAAGCAATGTACAAGTTTCCTGTTACTATCAGAACATTATGCCATGACATCTGAAAATGATAAGCAAAAATAAAAGTGGTTATATAATAAAATCTTTTTGCTAAAAACTGCATGTAATGTTACAAAATAAAGTTTAATTTAGTTTTAAGTATGAATAAGGAGAAATGACTAAAATGGTAAAATACAGTGTTTTCTGGTAACTTCTTCATTGCACACAGTTAGACTTATTGATAAGTGGTTTAACTGTCATTTGACTATATAGCATATTAGTCTTTGTGTGAACACCATTGGTAGTACTGACTTTCATATGCTGCCAATGGTAGGCATGCCAGCGACTTACCAGCATAGATTCCTTCTGTCCCTTTGCCACACCTTTCTACACTAAACTCCAGTCATTGTGGAGAAATATGTAATTTTGTACCAGATTCCATATGGCATGAATCCAAAGAATAGTAACATAATAGTGTTCAAAATGAGAACTTACAGTGACTTCTTCCAGCTTTGGTGGTTTCCTGTTGATAGGCAAGACATTTCACTCCATCTTAAACAATAGTAAGCATGACCGCATTAGACTACAAAAATAATTTAAAATCATACTTCTACCACTTTTTAAACCAGTGCCATGGCATGGAGGCACAACCCCAAAGCCGCCCCTGCTCACTATTTAAATGAGTGAAACTCATGAAGTTAAGCTTGTGACTCAGCCTGCATTTGTTTATAGTGTTAACTTCTGATTTGAGTGTAATTGAAGAACTTATTTATATATTACCTCTTTGAGTCATGTCACTTCACTTACTTTTAATTATATCTCCAGTAGCATCAACACAGAATGCAATGGAGATAAATAGTGCAAAAATTTCCTCAGTTGATCTGGTTGACCACCGCATAATGCGGGACACATCAAAAAGTGAGTAAATCACCAAATAGAAACTGTTCCAAAGTCCAACACAGCAGTAAACTGCGAAGAAATCCCATGCAAAATCTTCACAGATTCTATGTATGACTGTAACAAGAAAAGCATATTTCATTAACATTGTTTTATGATAAATACAAATGAAATATCAATTTCTCATTATAGCAAAATTTGTTCTTAAGGTACTTTCATAAAGTGCATACAAAACTGATCATTTGGCCTGGAATTAATTATCAATTAATATACTATCAGAAGTTTTTAAAACATCCATACATGGACAGCTTTTCTCATATTTAATTCAGACTTCTTAGCCTTTGTCCTACATACAACAGAACGATAAATTATTTCAATAAACTGAAATTAACATGTAATATTATCCAAAGTGTAAACTTGAAAGAAGCGTAGAGACAGTGAAGCACAAATTAGCACAAGAGTGAATTGAGAAGATATTGTGACTTTGTGGGTCCGTGAAATGAAAAGTCCAATTACACAAACTCAACAATGTTCTTTATTTCCTCCAACTTACAGTTGAACACTTGCTGATTACACAGAATTACGTAATGCACACAATTACAATTCACCAGTTCGTCCATTGCAGTTCCACTGTACGCTAACAATTACGTAAATTCTTCCGTTGCACGCACACAGTCTTCTCGTCCGTTCACTAACACGGCGCTACTTCGCTGCTTGCCAAGCACTGACTGACTCAATTCACTCACTGCAGCCCTTTTTATTGGAATATCGCCGTTTTCTCAAAGCCTCTAGTTTCCGTGAATCACCGGGAAAGTTCCAGAGGACAGGGGAAGGGGAAAGAAGCGGCCAGCGACAAGTGACACTTCCCTAATCAACCCCTCAGTTAGTGACTGAGATTAATGGGAGGGTGTGGCTCGGCTGCCTCTGGTCCCTTCCTCAGCTGTCATTGGTTGTGCTTTACGCTAATTGGGTGACACTGCTCCCTCCTCAAAGCTGGTCGTCCCGAACAGCACCATCGTAGCGTGCCAGGCGATCCAGGTGTACCACCAACATCTTCCCTCGGGGAACCTTCTGGATGCGGTAGACCACGTCGTTAATCCTCTTCACCACCCGGTATGGTCCTTGCCATGGCTGCTGGAGCTTCGGGCAGCGTCCCTTGGTCCGGGTAGGACGGTACAACCAGACCAGGTCACCTTGCTGGAACCCTTGGCTGTTGGCTTGCCTGTCATATCTGGTATTCATGCGGTCGCTCGCCTTCTGGATGTTCTGGCGAGCCATCTCGTGCATGTCGTGGAGGTGGTCCACCAGGTTCTCCACATACTCGGTCACCGGCTGCTTCGCCTCCGGAGGGCTTCCAAAAGCCAGGTCACAAGGGAGGCGTAACTCTCGGCCAAACATTAAGCTGGCTGGCGTCATTCCAGTTGTGTCGTGTGTAGACCAGCGGTAGGCCAGCAAGAACAGTGGCACCTTGACGTCCCAGTCTCGCTGATGGGTGGCCACGACCTTCCTCAGGTGTTCCTCTAAGGTCTTGATGTATCTTTCGACCATGCCACCCGACTGGGGATGTAGAGGCGTCGTGCGGGTCTTGTTCACCCTAAGCCTTTGTAGTGCCTCCTTCATTAGGTTGGACTCAAAGTTGGTACCCTGGTCACTCTGTAGCTCTAACGACACCCCAAATCGACAGAACACCTGCTCCACGAGGCAGTCTGTGATTGTCTTTGCCACTTGGTTTGGGATGGCATACACCTCCGGCCACTTGGTGAAGTAGTCCACGACCACCATTAGGTACTTGTTGCCTCGGTCGGAAACTGGGAACGGTCCAGCAATGTCAACGGCGATCCGTTCGCATGGCGCTCCGACGTTGTACTGCTGCATGCGACCCCGGCTCCTAGTCTGGGGACCGCGACTCGCCGCGCACACGTGACACTGACGGCACCATCTCTCAGCATCTGCTCGGAGTCTCAGCCAGTAGCAGCGCTGCCGTAGTTTGTCAATCGTTCGGTTCGCTCCCAGGTGTCCTCCTGAAGTACCGGCGTGCACTTCTTCCAAGACTTCCGGGACCTTCCTCCGGGGAAGTACCAACTGTTCTCTTTGCGTCTTCCCATCGGGTGACTCCCATACCCGGAACAGCACGCCATCTCTGGTCTTCAACGAGTCCCATTGGGCCCAGTACGACTTGTAGGTGGCGCTCCTCGGTGCGATGTCCTCCCAGGTTGGACTCGTCCCTGCCTCCACTTCCCTCAAGAGTGGCCCCAAGTCTGCGTCCGCCAGCTGCTCCCTCCTCAGGCCTGCGCTATCCCAGCCGTCCGCAGGCACTGCCGTGACTACTCGGACCACTGCGGCACGCTCCTTCTCTTCCACTCTTGTGCACTGGCCGCATTCTTCTGGACAGGGTGTTCAGGACATGGCGTCAGCGTTACCTTGGCTCTTCCCTCTACGATGTTCCGAGGTGAAGTCGTACTCCTGCAGCCTCTGGATCCAACCTGCTGTCTGGCCTTCTGGTCGCGCCGTCACCATCACCTCGCTCCTCGCGGGGACAACTACGTCTTCGTTCAAGACGACCCTGCAGATAACAAGGCGCTCTTCGGGTTGACGGAGTATAACCTCTTCTCCGTTGAGCCGCAGGACCTTCCTGCCGACGTCGACCGTCGCCTCGTGGCTCCTGAGGGCATCCAGTCCCAGAATCACCTCCTCAGCCACCTTCGCGACGAACACCCACAGACGCACGGCACTCCTCCCCAAGGTCAGCTCCAGCAGGGTCTCCTTCTCCACAGGCAAGGTGTCGCCCGATGCCGTGACAAGCTCGTATGGTCGGCTCGGCTTCCTCGTCGGCAAACCCTTCGTCACGTCAGGTCTGATGATGGTCACGGCTGCCCCAGTGTCCACCAGCACGCGGCACGGCTTCCCTCACACCCAACCGTCCGCGATGAGGCTGTCATCCATACGCCGGGTGACGGCGCGCAGTGTCACTCGAGGTGATGGTGGTAATGGCGCCGGCGTGCCCCTGTCCACGCCAGGCCTTACTCGTTCTTCCAGCTGCCCTTCCTGGTGTGGGTAGTTTCTCTGCAGGTGTCCGGGCTGTCCACACCCCCAACACAGGCCACTAGGTGTTCGCCGGCGTCCCTCGGCTGGTCTTTTGTCTCCGGTGTAGCGGACACTCCTCGTTCTCGACGTCGGGATATATGTTACCTTGGCCACCTCCATCCTTAATGCTGCTGTCAGCGCCTCGTGGATGGTTTTATAATCGCCGAGCATTAGGCGCTGACGAATCTCCGTGTCCAGTACCCCGTCGATGAAGGTGTAGGCAGCTTCCCGGGACTTGAACTCTGGTGGGAGGTCGACTAGGGCCTTGCTTGCCAGTTGTTCAACTGCCAGGGCGAACTCCTGCAGCGTCTCCCCTGGCTGCTGTGACCGTGCCTTTAGCTGGCTGCGGTACGCTGCGGCTAAGCGGTGGTTTCCGAAACGATTCTCCAGGGCCTCCCAGATGTCCTTGGGCGCCGCCGTTGTCTGCACCGCGTTTAGGACTTCCGCGGCCCGTCCCTGGAGGCTGGCTATTAACTGTGTGGCCTCCTCCTCTGGCGACCATTTGTTGTGCCTGGCCACTGTGTCGAACTGGCGGCGGAAGACTTCAAACGTTGACGCGCCGCCATACTTGGGAGGTTTGACGCGCGCAGATGTTGTGTCGCGTCCCGGCGCGTCGGCCTTCAAATCCTTCAGTCTCCTGCCGACGACGTTCTCCACCATGGTGTTCAGGGACTTGACGCTGCTGTCGGCCTTTCCCTCCAGGTTGTTTACGCGGTTCGCGAGGTCAACGACGTCTTCAGCCATGACGTTCAGGGACTTGGCGTTATTGTCGGCCTTTTCCTCTAGGTCATTGAAGCGGTTCGCCAGGTCCTCGACGCGCTCGTCCACTTGGCCCATCCGCTTGCCCAGCTCCGTCACGTTATCCCTCACGCCGGCCAACTGTTCTTCAAATTTGGCGACGAGAACCTCGTTCGCCACCTTCATTTCCGTGGTCAGTTCGGCCATCTTTGCGGTCATTGTGGCCAAGTTGTTTGCCGTTTCCGTCTTCGCTGTTAATTCGGCCTTCATTTCTTCCATCTTCTCGGTGATGTTGTCGTTGGCCGTCTTCATTTGTTTCAACTCTGCGTCCAGGTTGTTATTTGCCGCTTCTGTTTTTGTTGTTAACTCGTTCATCTTCGCGGCCAAGTTGTTATTTGCCGACTCCAACTTCTTTTCCATTTTCTCGGTGATGTTGTTGGCCGTCTTTATTTCTGCCAGTTCCGCCTTCATTTCCATCATCTTCTCCAAAATGTTTTCCAATGCCGCGTCCATGGCCGTAATGTTCGGTGATGTTGTCGTCCCGCTTCCTGAAACCGGTGTGACTTTGTGAGTTTGTGTAATTGGACTTTTCATTTCACAAACCCACAAAGTCACAATATTGACACATTGCTTCACTCACACTGTTTATTCACAGGACATGTTTCAAGAGCCTTTGCTCTTATCATCAGCTGGTACTCAATTAGTGCAGATTGTAGTGGTTTCCTCTTTCTCCGTATCGTCAATAGTTGGCGTGATGTACTTCTCAAAGATGTCCGGTGGTGGAGTTTCAAAATTCATGACTCGTTCATGACTCTATGACGAGGCCCAAATGACCTTGTTGTCGACGGGCCCTAAAACACCACACACTCACACTCTATGACGATTTTTGTTAATGAAGACTTTTTCCCATACGGAAAGGTCTATGGGGTGATTAACATATTTTATTAGAGATGTTTCCAAGTTGATGTCATGTCTAGTATTAAAAAAATTAAAAGCCACTGCTAATTTTTCTGTTTCACCATTTTTAATGTTTCTTATATGTTCTTTAGCTCTGATGTTAATATTTCTTTTTGTTTTTCCTATATAAATTTTAGGGCAAGTTTCACATTTGATCTCATAGTTTCCTGGTTTTTCTTTGGTAGTGATTGAATTTTTGGGAGGGCCTTTTAACAAATCTGATATTAAACCTATTTTGAGGTGCAAGAATTATGTTGTGTTTTGAGAAGCTTTTTTGGAATTTATTATAGGCTGATGGACGGAAGGTGAATTTTTTAAAAACATTTTTCTCTTTTTCTCCTGTAGGTTCTAGGGTGGTGGTTTCTTTTATTTTCTTTACTTTGTTGAAAATGGCATGTTGGTGTTGTTTTGGGTTGAAACTGTTGTTCTTAATATAATTATCTGTGTGTGTTGGTTTCCTGTAAATACCAAAAGTGAGTTTGTTGTTCATTTTTTTGATCTTGATGTCCAGCTGATGATAAGAGCAAACGCTCTTGAAACATGTCCTGTGAATAAACAGTGTGAGTGAAGCAATGTGTCAATATCTTCTTTATTCACTGTTGTGCTTATGTAATATTATGCTTCATTTTACAGTTTTAAATTTAAAAAACAACTATGGCTTCCAAGATTTTCATAAAGAAGAATGAACCTTCTTAAGCATTTAAAATCATTAAGGCAATTGTTTCATTGTTACACTGCAGCAACGAATACGTAATTGCCAGTAATGTTTTGGCCTAAGGGTTTAGATATTTTAGACTTTGAAGCAACTTAACCCAAATAATATATTCTTAAAACATAAACTTATAATTAAAAGAAATTTTCTCAGAGGCATTCCTTTTTATTTATATCATAAATGTTTGTTACTTTAATTATATATGCTATATATGATTTTGTGTTTCTCAATGCCCAATTCAAATTAATGGGGACAAAACAATTATATTAACAATAATCTATACTGTTTTACATTGCTTTTCAGCTTGGGAAAGATATCTTCACTTCTACATTATGTAGAGGTTAATAGTATTATAATTTCAAGGTTATTGCTAATTTATAGAGTGCAGAATGAAATTACATATGAAATTTTAAGACAATTCTGAATCACTTATGCTTTAAACAATTAATAAAGTTACAAGTGTTTGGCAATTGCAGTCCTACTGAATTGGATAGGCCAGATTAGCTTGAGTTATCCCTTAGTCAGAATTTGACAAATTTTTTCATGTCTAAAGATGCAAAACCTAAATATCCCAGTGTCCAATTCTATGTATAATGCTAGCACTATACAGCTACTTACTTTTAATATACAGAGCCAGTGGCGCTGTGGTGAGAAGAATAAGTAGTGGTTGACCACTGAAGAGCACATAGAATATGCCGCCAATAGTTTGTCCAACAATCACCTTTTTCACATCTAGAGAAAAGAAAAGGAAGACATGTGAGTTGGCAAAATGGAGTTCTTTGTAAAAGTTACTGAAATAATGAAAGCACTGGCAAAGCAACAACAGTACAGACAGAAGTACTACGTAGTTCTACCTAAAACAGTAGTTCTACCTCTCTTGCCTACAACTCAGCTAACAGTAACTCAAAATTAAAATATGAGAGAATAAAATTATTTTTCCACGTATTTAGAGAAATAAGATATACTAGTGCGTGCCACTTATCTGTAAGTAACCCATATTTACTATATCAAAATACTAACCTTGAATCAGAAGCAAAAATAAATAAGATCTAAATGAAATTCTTGCTCTAAGTCCTTTGCATGCACTTTAAATTCATGTCTAATTCCACAAACTACAATATTCTTGGTTTTATTTTGCAGTGACTTTGGAAAGTATCTTAGCTTTATTCTGCTGCTTTAGTATAGAAGTGAATGTATTAGAACTTTGGATGGTGACTTCCAAGTACTCATATTTGGAGATGATTTGTTTAAGTCTATTTCATTATAATTTACTATAACGGTAAGCTGCACATATTTATGAAATGTCAAACTGCCATTAACAGCTCACATTCTTATAGATTATATAGTAAATATTTTTGTGGAAAGTCAATATATAGCTCTAGCCTGAATTTGAAAGAAGGAAGAGGAAATTTCTGTTGGTAATAAAAAAGTGTAACAGTCAAGGTAGCCAACAGGACCATACCATGCCAAAATAATACTGCAATGAGTTAAGGGGATGTAGCAGTTGATGGCACATACAATACCTCCTCTATGGAAGCTATTATTGGATTTTCAAAATACTTAAGAAAAATTTGGGGGATAGCTCATAAGCAGCCTCAATTATCTTCAATTTCTCTCTCAAGCCTCTATTTATCCTTCTAACTTACAAAAATATGATTCCATCAGCATAAATAAGTTTGTCTCTCTATTAGAACAGTTTTCCACTTCCCATTCCTCTTCTCCTCGAATGCTTTATGCTAATGGATTCCTAGCCCATAGTGGACAGATACATTTATGGAAATAATAATTTCTTCTACACTAGCCGTGTGTAGGCTAAGGTTTGGAGGAGTAGAGCCAGACTGAAGAATTCAATTTTATAGCTGGGATTTGAACCACGGATCTCCCGGTCTCCATACGGTTGCTCTAATCTACTGAGCTACTATGGCCAACATGCTGACATGACGCTAAATTCTCCAACCGATTCGTATGTTTCTCGGTAAACCACTAGGGATTTTCATGTACAATGAGACACGCACCTTTTGTGGTGACATACTATGCTGTAAGTACTTAAGTCCCAGGCTTCATAGTTAAACCACTATGTTTTTATGTAAATTGATGGAAATAATCATTTCTTCCACAACAGCCGTGTGTAGGCTAAGATTTGGATGAGTAGAGCCAGACTGAAAAACGTACTTACAGCATTGTTGGTCACCACAAAAGGAATGTGTCTCTGTATATTAGAACCCCTAGTGGTTTATTGGGAAACATACAGGTCAATTGCCCGCCTCAGTAGTGTAGATGGTAGCATCTTCTGAGTGTGGTAACTTCGGCAATGTCAAGCATCTCTTTTTCCATTGCTCTCAAAACCACCACCACTCTGCATTTTTTACGCCCTTAACTGCTCTAAGTTTGGCATTAGTTCATTGAATCTACTCTTCTTATTATAGTCCATTTTATAGTTAAACTAACATTGCAACTAAGGTATTCATAGCATTAAAGCAAAACCAGTTCCTATCATGTGATTTACCACATGCAAGGAAGATATTGTGACGCATCTGATTGGGTAAATTTAGCTATGAATCAATTTCTATTGGATGCAAGCGGAGTAACAGCAAACTCTACTCCAGCCAATGAAGGATGCAACTGCATCAGAATATCTTCCCCATGTAGAGCAAATCACAAGATAGGAGCTGCCTATGCTTTCTGTGTGAATATCTTATTTGCATTGCTAGTTGAATTATAAAATAGACTATATATACAAACATACAATGCATCATACCACTTCTCCATAAATTCATCCACAAATGCAATGAAGCTGTAGTCACCAAGTAGGACTCACATCCACTGAGAAACATCTTTATATTTATATTTTCTTTCCACTAGCTCTAATGACTGATGCAGATATCTAGCGTCACACTGGATACACCATGAATAACCAAACAACAAAAAACTCCATTTAAGATATGTTCCCCAAATATGTTTTCCTATCTAAAGTGTTGGTGTGCCCTATTGCACTATACATTTTCTTTTGCCTTCTTATGCCAGAAACTCATTCTTCTGTAAGAATGACATATCAATTAATATTTGGCGGTACATATTTCCAAATTTTAGAGACAATCACTAATAAGTGGCATCAATTTCATCCATTTTATTTTCGACCACAAAGTGAGATTTGTGGTGGACAACACGGCACTGGGGCGGGTTTTCTCCGGGACCTCCAGTTTCCCCCACATGTCATTCCACCGGTGCTCCATCATCATCTCATGTATCACCAGTGTCACCGCCTACGGTGCCGTATATAGTAAAAGCGGGCATTAAACACTACACATTTCCATTTTATTTTGTGCTAAACTGACCTACTCTTAGAACATTTCTTGTCCAAAACTGAATCTAAAGCTTCAAATTTATTCATGATCTTGTGTATAGTTTTCCTTGCAGGTTGTAAAATGAGCAGATTCTTGTTTAAAATAAACTTCATAAATAAACACACATTCTTCCACAGATAAGTGATGCACTGTATGAAGAAAGGCACTTGGCTGACTGCACCTGACACAGCAGAGTGAAACTGAGTGGAAGTTGCTGGTCTGAAATTCCACTATGAAGCAAATATGGTGTAAAGAACGGAAAGGCCCCGACTGGTTATGTTATACAATAATGACTCTATATTATCTTTAAAAGCTTGTATCTTCTTTCAAAGTTACTCACAGCAGTTTCTTAATTAGTTTATCCTTATTCACAGCAATTTTGATTATCATTTTTCATATTACATATTTACTTAAGCTTTTAAAAATCACATCATTTTCACTAACATATAGTGTAAGTCCCCTAGTTTATTAACAGTATAAGTTGTTTTTCAGCTTGTTCTAGCTAACTTAATTATTTTGAAAGTATATATAAAGTGCTATTCTAAAAATCTAGACAACTCCAACTTTCACACTTTCTTCATACAGATAGAAAACAGCCGTAAAAAACAACAGAGGGGCTAGAAAGAGAATTAGGGGAATTAAAGGTAATCTCAAAAGATAGTTAATACAGGATCATATACTTAAATGTCTTTTTCCCAAAATGCACTGTTTAGTTGTAAATGAAAATGGCATTTTCTCACCTTAAATAATTATAGTAGACTTCCATCTACACCATTCAAATTGAGAAAGAACACTTGCAAAAGAGTAGTATGGAAAGTTTAAGGAAGAAAATATATAACAAACTACTTACCTATTTTTCCGTCTGTGTTGTGATCATTAAGAACTCCAAATGCTATGGAGGGTAATATGCAGGCAAAATAGAGAAACAATGTTGTTGATGTGACCTTATGTATAGTTCTTTTTCCAACAAAGCCATCGCGAAAATCAGAAATGTAGTGAGGTAGGCGGCGTTTTATGTCTTCATAAATCCCTTTTCCAAATTGGCAGAATTTTTCCTCCTAGGAAAGAAAAGTGCTTGAATTCATTCTTTGCATATATAGTATCTACAATCAAGCATTCCTTTTCCATGTAATTTCCCATTAACATTTTTGGTCTTACCATTGTTCTAATTATCATAGCTCACTTTACCAGAAATTTCAGCTTAAATAGTTTAAAGCTCTGTGCTACATTTAAAAAGTGATTAATATTTTATTGCTAATAATTCCTATTTTTGTGAGTAAAAATACATATAGAAAGATAAATTTAAGATTCCTTTACTTACAAAACTACATAAAATGAGATGTATGCTAGGAGCATAATGATCACTCTGACTGCTTAACAGTCATTAAACGTAATAAGCTATATATATAGCTTCTGTTTACATTTTATGAGCTATTGATTATTAATGATTCCAAAAGAGGCAAACATTGATCAGTAAGATATAAATGTTTTTGCGTTAGAAAATGTGATAGGTAAGTTAATCTTTACCTGGTAGGCATTCATACATATTTTATAGGCAACAATAGGTTTCTTGCAGAACTCAATCAAACTCAAAAAATCCAATATTCTGGCTAAAACTCATACTATATATCTTCTGTGCTGATTCTGTACTGACTGAGCTATCATGGCAAAATGTTCAGATTTGGTAATTATCAAACAGATGATGTTTCCTTTATATGCCTTAGGTTACATTTCATTATTTTAGCTATGTTCCCTCTTTTCATTTTTCCTTATTTGTGAAAGAGAGATACACATTTTACTAACACAGAACATTAATGGCACATGTTTTTCTTCAGCTGGCAGCACATGTTCTACAGATATTACTTTTTTAGGGGGGAGAGGGTGAGAGAGGGGATGGACAACAAGAAAGCCACTTATCTGATATTGGTATTATTTGTTAAACTCTCCATTCATTGAGGAAAGGAAGCCTTCTTTCTACGTTACTATATTTTGTAACCTGCTTTTCAAATTCAACCAAAAGACCTGTAATTTTAAATAACCACTTAACAATATTTCATGCTCCAGCAATAAGTAAATAGTATTGAAGCTATCTGGTCAACAATTTCTCTTAATTCTGAAATTAAAATCTAGAAAACTGGGGTCATTATTCCATTAATTCTGTTCATTTGCTGCACAATCCTCCAAATAATTTTGAATTCACTTCTTTTTGGAAGCATCTTCCTTAACATTTCCACATTCAACAAATTGTTTAACACTCATACTATAAGCAGATGCATGTTAATGTCATAAGAGAGCTTCTTGTTTCACATGTCATCTGAGGATTTGAGCAAGCATTTTGAGCCTGTATGCAGAGAAATGAACATTTCCAAGTTTTGCACTCTTCTTCTTCTTCTTCTTCTCCTTCTCCTTCTCCACCTCCTCCTCCTCCTCCTTCTCCTCCTCCACCACCTCCTCCTCCTCCTTCTCCTTCTTCTCCTTCTTCTCCTTCTTCTCCTTCTCCTTCTTCTTCTTCTTCTTCTTCTTCTTCTTCTTCTTCTTCTTCTTCTTCTTCTTCTTCTTCTTCTTCTTCTTCTTCTTCTTCTTCTTCTTCTTCTTCTTCTTCTTCTTCTTCTTCTTCTTCTTCTTCTTCTTCTTCTACTTCTTCTTCTTCTTCTACTTCTTCTTCTTCTTCTTCTTCTTCTTCTTCTTCTTCTTCTTCTTCTTCTTCTTCTTCTTCTTCTTCTTCTTCTTCTTCTTCTTCAACCTAGTGAATGGAAACTTAGAGAAAGTAATTAGAGTAAATAAGCATACAGTCAAATTAACTGTGAAATAATTCTTCATTTTACTCAGCATTTATGATTTTCTAACATTTGCTGTAAATCAACAGTTGCCGTTCCTTAATTGCAGCCAAAGTATTTCTCCCAATAGAAATCCATGTTTCCATTACAAAACTTTCATAATTAAAAGAAACTAATATGCATATCTCTCTCGCTCTCTCATTTTCTTAAAAGTGTGTTAGTGGCAGTTTGTTAGTTTCTTCTCTGAGATGACAAAAGATAATGTGTTCGAGCTTAAAATTCATGTGTAAATTCCATGCAGTTATACAACATTTCTTCCAAAACAGGTAATTTGTAAGAATTAATACTGATTGAGTAATAAGTACCTTAAATAAATTCTCCTTTGCAGCACTGAAAAGAATTACAAATTACTGGAGGAACTCCCAGCATCTGCAGACTGTACTTGTTTTGCTGATGAACACCAAGAAAATTTTAGTTATAACTTTCTTTTCATGATGATGTAATTATCCATCTTAAGTTGAATAATTAAAGTATTTATTAGATTCAAGCATGCATGAAGTTGTGAATTATTATGCTATCCTAGCTTAATCCAGACTCAAAGTCAATGTGACTTGGTCGTCCTCTTTCTATTACTTAGTATAGAATCCTGGATAATGACATTGGCATTATATATTGACATTATGAAGTTTGTATTTTTGCACATTAAGTTATATTATTATTGTTATTATGTCTAGCTTTTCCTTATACTTGAAACCTCTTTTCTTCTGTCTCTTGGTATCCAGCCAGATTTCTCAGAAATTATACTTTTCCTGTCTCTATATGTAAATTAAATTTTCAAGTCAGAAACACAAAGAAAAGATAGAACTCCTATAACATCATAACATTTCAGAACAGTATTATTTCAGCATGCTTTTTGAGTTACTGTTATTTTCATTTTCCAAGGATAACTAAAAGTTCATATTTCTCATATGTATTAAGATTCTATACTCCATTTAATTTGCATTGAAAGTGGTGTTATTAAAAACTATCTTGGTTTTTATTTCTTAACCATCTTCTGTGGATTGTAATTTTAAACTGCATTTTTCATCCTTTCTATGTATTCAATTTTAAGAAGTATATATTAGTAAAGATAATATACAGCTTTTCTTAACGTAATAATTATAAGCTCTTGTCAAACATTTGAAATGTGAAAAACCTTCAATTCTTATATTTCTCATAAATTCCCATTTCATTGCAACATAGGGTTTAAAGCAGTTTAGAAAGGTGATATATACGTATAGATTATATACCTCCAACTTTTCTAATAATTGGCTTGCTCTAATAGTTTAAAGCAAAGTGTCCTTTTATGACAGTATGCAGCTAATTTAATATATGTGTTCTGAAATTTTTCTTACTCTTTCATATAATATTCTAGCATATATCTTATATACTGCATTTTAAAAATTTATTCCACTGTAGTTTTTACATTTTCTTCCAGTCTTTCTTATATTTGGGTATCATAAAAGCTTAATTTCAGCTAGTTGGTGTTCACGCACATTTCCAGCATATGTTTATAAATCCTTAAAGTACTTTAAAAATGATATAAAAACTATATAAAAGTTTTCTTGTTCTAGTCCTTAAAGGTTATTATCTTGACCATTAGAGCAGTGTTATTAATAAACCATTTTCTTCACCTCTTGCCATAATGCTTTATAGTATTTTTCTCACTATTGTAGGGTAACTGAATGCAGCTACACATTATCATTTTCTTTAATGATAGTTTTCTCATTATTCTTTTGTCCAGATATCCATAAATATATTTTGTGCTATATATGTTATACAAGCATTGGCCCCATATTGTCCATTTGTTTACCTTACTTGCATTTTTACTATTAACACTAGAAGGACCGGCGAGTATGGTCTACCAAGAAGGAGCAACCCGTCATTTTGACGGGTGCAGTTTTATTTGCCCTTTTTAACATAGTAAACAAATTTGAATGCATACCAGTTTATTTAATATTATTTATATAGTTTACCAGTATGTAATTTTACTTTCGTCTGAAGAATTGAATGGTAAAATGAACATTTTAAGCCTAAAAATTAATCCAAATATATACGATAACCAAATGTGAAATGGATAACTTCCCTTAGCAAACACATGTGTTTCAACATAAAATTTTGAATACCACAGTATGTAGTAGAAAAAACACTTATAAACCTGATTTCGCTCATTCAAAGCCACCTGCAGCATCCTAGCACCTAACACACGTGTATTCCGCGTTGCCTAAACATGGTCCACAAACATACTTGCTGCACTTGTTACATAAATGTTTGCTCCTATTCTTCCCTCTGCATTCGCCAATATGACAAGTCTTCCAAATGTTGCTCTGCTGAGGTACTGTGTTAGAAAGTGTACTTTGTACCCTTATGGATTTATATGCTGAAGGCAACTCTTCTGCTAAGTTGTATATGAATTGACGTCTGCTCACATTTTTTACGTGTTACTTCCTTATAGAGTACCCATGCATAATAGCTGCCAAGGCCAACACATTGAAAAAAAAAAAAAAAAAACATGCATAGGCTACCTTCTGCATCCATATCTCACTGTGTACAGTTGAGCCATTTGATTGATGATGTCCATGCCATACTTGGTGTTATTGTAGTACACCACTGATTCTGGTAGCTTTTTAGGATGTTGTTTATTTATAGTAACTGTGTCATGCATTGAACTCAAAAGAAGCACATTTTAGTTATTTTTCTCCTGATAGTATGTCAGTCACCTGACTTATAAAGTACAGTTGTGTGCAAAGGTGCTCTAGCACATTTTGCTGATGGAGGGATTTCCCTTCTAAATTTCTTTACTGTGCCCACAATGTTTGTACTTTTATGCTTCAAACTTTCTGCACATTTAATATTTATCACATGTAATATTTCTTCCTGCAAAAACAAAGGGCTGCATTAAGACGCATTACAACATGCTCAGCAAGAGGAGCACCTGTGGGGAGCTGCTCATCTTTGCCCAGGTAAGCAAAACCATTCAACAGATACTTCGAATGTGCATCAACTGCAAGCCAAAACTTTATTCCAAATTTGTCCGGTTTATTGCTCATATATTGGATGAAAGAGCATCTAGCCTTGCAAGGAAACAGTTGCTCATCCACAGTTATATTTTCACTTGGAATGTAACACTGCAAGGAATTGGTAATAAAAGGATTCCAGACAGGAGTAGCAGCTGCAAAGCGATCTGTGCTTAGTCTTTGAGAACGTGTGTCCTTGTCATCAAATCACATAAACCACAAAATTTCAGTGAATTTGTTTCTGCTCATTGCGTTTCTGAAAAATGGTGGTCCCCAACTATTCGATCATAACAACTTCAACAGAAAGTTTTTTGTTCCAACACCTTGTAAATACATAAGTGGTAGCATGAATTGTGCCACTTGGGCAGTAAAACTTTCTTACTCATCGACAAAGGATCTGCAGAGTGCCATAAACCAATCAGGAAGGAAAACAACAATACATGCAATCCTACCAGTTTTTAATGTTATTTGTGTACAATTCAGATATGCTCTCTTCTTCTGTTTTAAATATTCTTCTCTGTTCTTTTTGTCCTGCATTTCATTTGGGAAATTATAAAATCTTAATTTCAGCTAGTTGCTAGTTTCTGCATAATATAACCTCCTGCAGTTCTCAAATGATATTATATTATACATGATTGTATTATATAATAAATGGCAATTAGATGTCCATTTATTTTCTTTCATCTCAATACAGCTTAAAATATTACAAATTTTTGGTGATTTTTGTCTAAACCAATACATACATATCAATAGAATTTGTAGGTCAAATTACTCACAGATGGAGCAATGACTGCTTTATTTTCTCTCTTTCCTAGCTTATCACTGATATTATCTTGAGTGTTGTTGAAATACGTATTCTGATGTACGGAATTGATTCCATCCTGATAAAACATTTTTATCTTTCTGCTTTTGACAAATATGTTTGTAGGTTACTCTTAAACCGATAGACATTTTGCCTTTATAGTTCTCTGCTGTTTATACAAAAAATTTAAACCTTACCCAGTAACAATCTGTATAATTTTAATCAACCTATTCACTGTTGCATGCTGAATGGATTTAACAATTTCTCCATTAATTATTACGTCATCAATTATTAATTGTGTATTAATTTTAGCCAGGTATGTTCCTGTTTATATTTTTCTATTTAAATAATATTTTCATAGTGCTGACTCCATTAAAGCAAGTAAAATTTATTTCTCTCTTTGCACTTATTTGTTCATATTTGCTTTTCCTTCAAGCCTTATTATATTGCTGACTGAAATTTTGATCATTCTGGCATTGAAATGCCTTGAAATTATAAATACTCATGTTTACAGGTCCTTGACAAGTGGTTTTGTAGTTTTTTGTACAGTTTTTCAACGTTATATTTCTTTGGAGACAACTGAGGTTTATTACAGTAAGACATTCTCAGTCTTTTCTTGATCTTATGTTTACTAGCAATTCATTTATCCAATTGCAGCTATATATTCTGTTCACAAGAGTTGCTCTGATATACAGAGCAAATTCAGCTATGCTCTTTTGCTTTAGTTCATTTCACTATATATGAAAATATTAACTGTGGGATCTCAACATTCTTTGAACTTTATTTTAATTTCTGATATGGCATCCATATCCACTTTTCCAATAATTTAACTCTTTCTCTAGGTCAGTATCTTTATTATGTAGTTTAAGGCCATTCTCAGCACATTCTTTCAGAAACTGCAAGTTCTTGTCCAGTTTTCTTTGTTATAGTCTTCCTCCAAGGTTCAAACTGAGATTCTTTACTTTGAAGCTTATGATTTCTTTTAATGCATTCTATCCAATATAGAATTAGTTATGAGACTGTGTACTTTAAACTCTTAATTCAGCTTTTCCATATACAAATCCTGCAAAAAAGTTTGCATTGTCCACTCCTATAAGACCATTACTGTCTTTGCCACTGTTCTTGGCACAGGTCCATTACGTATGCTTGGGATGAGATGGTCCAATTATTTCTAAGACCTCAAAAATAGGGCTACTTATTGGTATGCAAGCCTGTATTCAGTGTCATTGGACCATCCCATCATATGTAACAGGTTCCCTTGTCAGCCACATAGTGAACCTGTCTGTCAGGTGAACACAGTGAAAGGAACCATTGCTTAAGAAATGCTCTGCATGTACAGCAGCTAAATAATTTGAAATTCAGTATCTGAGAAAGCTGCACCACTGAAGGCAAGTGCTGACCATGCATAGCTCTTTAAGACAGATACTAAAAAGACGAACTGGTGAGTGTTGGAAGTAGCTTCACTGTCTCTTAGTCAGAAAAGAGAATGTATGATTACTTGCTCATCATCATCATCATCATCATCATCATCGTCATCATCATCATCATCATCATCATCATCATCATCATCATCATCATCATCATCATTTTACGCATACATTTTAGTTTATTTTCACTGTAAAATATTCTCCAGTGTCAAGCCTGAACAAATTTAGGTGTTACTGAATGCATTTTGTGTAGCACTGAATGATTACATCGATAAATTAATGAGAAATACTACACAAACTATATACAGTAACACTAAACATGCAGATGCCATTAGTAATTAGTTTATAACGAATATAAACTAAACGGTGCACATAAAATGAAGTTTCGTAAGCAGTTATTGAAAATGTGCTTGTTTTTGTATTAATACTCTCCTTAGTCAACAAAGATGGTTATTAAACTTGTAAAACATGTTAACAATCATAAGGATGTCTCATGTGGCCATTTTTGACATTGATGGTTCAAAATTTTATTCCCTTAGACACTTAGATAAATATTCCTCCCTTAGATAAATATTCCTCCAGATAAGGTACTTGTCCAAAACAAATTTTTATGCTTTTAATGTTCCTAAAGCAACTCAGTGAAAAGCTTCAAAAATCTATCTAATTTTTTGTTCTTTTATTAATTATTACATTCATTTTTGATGTTACTCCCTTCTAGACATTATTACATTTGCTATGAAATTCATCCCTCTGCTTTAGGATTTTGTATGCTCTTTTGCAATCCTTTTTCTTGGTGCATGGTATTACAGTTAGTTCACCTCTACGGAACAATCATGAGGATGGACCACGTACAGCTTGATATTTCATAATTGCATTTCTAGTTCTGCATTTTAATTTATAGTACATTTATTTCAGTTTTGACTGATACCAAATTATGAAGGGTTCGTTAATTAGCTTCTTCTATCAGTTCATTGTCATCTAGTCTCACCTTAATGCAATTAATTTTACTACATTAATCTAATCTGACCCATATTCATTAGAGCTGCATGACAAACTCAAAGTTGTGCAGAATGAGATGAGAGGAGAGTTAATCTTTGGCATTGTCAGAGAAGAACACCATAAAAACTGTAATTGTGCAGGAAGTTCACTTAGAATGTGAGAATCTTAGAACCCATTGATTTTACTGAAAAGTTGAAGGAACAAAGCCTGTTTATTGTCTTTTAAAGGTTCTGTTTCCTTAAGAACTCTTTGAAAATTAAGAGTATTGCAGCAAAATGTGATACAAATTCATTTGTTTTAATGTGAATGTAAACCTCAAGCAGAAAAATTTACTGAATTGTCACTTAAAAGATTCACATAGTTATCTCTTGTACCATGACAATATTTTTCTTTTTCTTTTATTCCTTATCTTTTCCTTTTTCTTTCTCCTCATCTTTCTTCCTGTTGCAGTTACCCAGTGCCAAATGCCATATATGAGGCGCCTAGATGCAATCCCTAACATTTGCACTTTCAGTTAATTTTTATGATATGAAAAAAAATGCATTATGTTTAATGCTCACTATTTAGAAGACCAATTAATATGCTCCATAGTTTTGTAATGAAAATTACAAAGAAATTATATCTAAAATATATTTAAAATTTAGAAATGTATGTATATAAATTTTAGTAACAATAGGGTAAGTAGTATGTTTTTTTAAATTGAGTTTTTATTTATGGATTTTCTTTAACTGTTTTGGTTGTCAGTGTCCCACCCTATATTGATCATGACAGAATGCTTAATTTTGTTCCGAGACTTCTTTATGAGGCTTGAAGAGCTTTTACATCCCATAAATCTACAACACTGGACCACCACTAAGGTAAGCTATATGTATAATCTACAGAAACCGTTGCAGTAAAATGTATAATTTAACATTTTGCACAAATTTAATTACTTGTGTAATCACATTTAATAATATATATATATATATATATATATATATATATATATATATATATATATATAATTACCAGAATTTCTTTAGGATATGAGAAGAAACAAGAAGTAATATGATCCTTGCTACCTAAATGAGGGTCTCACTTTCTGGATTTTAATCTCAGTTGCTTTATATACATATATATTTTATGGTGGGCCATTCCTCACTTTGTTTCTCCCTTGTCATGGCCGGTTCCATTATCATATTATTACTTTTCCTAAGATACACTACATGCAAACATTAATCTACTTAAAGCATTTATGTTAACTGCTTGCTCATATGATAATTGCATCACCCCATTTGCAGTCATTGATGGCTGCAAGGAAATATAAAATAAATAGTTTAGTCATGAAAGAACATCACAATTTGAATCTCAGTGCATTTTTCATGCAGTTATTACAGTGGGAAACATCATTATATGCATTTTAATAATAAAATTAGTACCATTTTTGAACGTGGAGAATGTACATATGTCAAAACCTCATTCTTCATGATAAATAGAAAAGTTGGGGTTTTGCATCTAAGTACCTCAGATATTCAATGAAAGTGGAAAGCTTTAAAATCATGCCAGTGAAAGTTACCATGCATTCCACAATAAAAGATGTTAATTTTGCTAATAATTTAAACCTAACTTAGGAATTAGGCATATTTTACTGTATTTGGTGGGTTGTGTACTTTCTCATGCCCTGCCATGGTTATCAGCAATTCAATCCATAAATTATGTTTACATCACCTCTGAGCAGCTAAAACTGCATTAGATCTCATTAGGAAATAGAATCAGTTTAAGTCTAAAGTTTTCACATAAGTTGTAACATTCTTTTAGATTTTGTTCTTGATGCAAAATTCTTCTTTGCATATTCTCTAAATTCAGTTACATTATATTCTACTCAGTTTTGAGTTGAATTAATATTAAGCTTAGGTCTGGTAGCAATACATGTTTAATTGTTCATCATCTCTTATATCCAGTAAGCTCTTCTACTCTGTAAATCATTTCATCACCTTGTACTGCTTCCTTTCAGGTTCAAATTAAGCATTTTGAATAATAGGTGCAAGAGATCAATTAAATAATTTATCCCTGACAGGAAAGATTGTTTCTTATTATAAGCTGGAGATACTATTTTATGAGAGGATGTATTCCCCCAATCCTCCTCATTAATTAGTAATGCTTCCCTTGGTACAAAATGGGTGCTTTCCAATGGACTGCCCAGGTAAGACACACTGCATTTTCCCCCTTTTCTTCTTGTATAAACATACATTACAGTAATTTGACTTACATACTCAAAGTCAGCTGCCGCCATATTATCATGATATCGTTTTTCTGCCTCACTTTGATCCTCTGAGAGCTTCTTTGTCTGATTGAGCATTAGTGTTTTGAATTCTTCTTCTGAGTCTGCCTCTAAAAGTTTCTGACGAATGTCCATATCAGCAAAGATAGTGCAGAAGGTCCTCCCAGTTTCTAATGCATTCTTAGTTCCTTTCTGAAATGAAAGTAAAAAACTAAACAGAACATACAGGTATTTTATCATGACAGGGACCATTTGACAAAGATAATTTTATTGCACATAAATATATAAATCTTGTACTTAAATGTGAAAATGTGTAACAATTTGTGTTGCCTGTACAGATGAAATATCATGGAACTTTCTGTAGTTGTTAGTGGAATGTGAGATATATTACCTATACATATCTAAGACCACAATTGTTTTCTCTGTAACATACTATTCTGTATGTTGTCCTACACTGTAAAGAAAATCTGCAAATGTCAAAGATATTTTACTGGGGAAACTGTGCTGTTCGAAGAGAACAGAAATTATATGTGGTTGACCACCATGATATTTTCAAAAAGTACTTTCTGCTTTAAGCTTTTTAATGATTACATGCAAGTGTAGGCCATTAAGCAGTATAATATATTCTTGAAAGCATTTAGAAGAACAAATCTAATTATTGTGGGGTTCATTAATTTACTGTCAACTTTAAACAGGGTATTTACTTAAACCATAATAAATGTTATTGTAAAATATTTGTTCTGTAATACTGCCTGTACATTGATGAAAGTAAGATGCATGAATCAACTGTAAAAAATTTCAAAGTATAAACTTGAAAGAAGCATAGGGACAGTGAAGCACAAATTAGTACAAAAGTGAATCGAGAAGATATTGACACATTGCTTCACTCACACTGTTTATTCAGAGGATATGTTTCAAGAGCTCTTGCTCCTATCATCAGCTGATACTCGATTAGTGTAAGTTGTAGTGGTTTCCTCTTTCTCTGTATTGTCAATAGATGGCATGATGTACTTGTCAAAGATGTCCAGTGGTGGAGTTTCAAACTTCATGACTCTATGACGATTTTTGTCAATGAAGATTTTTTCCCATACGGAAAGGTCTATGGGGTGATTAACATATTTTATTAGAGATGTTTCCAAGTTGATGTCATGTCTAGTATTCAAAAACTGAAAAGCCACTGCTGAATTTTCTGTTTCACCATTTTTAATGTTTCTTATATGTTCTTTAGTTCTGATGTTAATATTTCTTTTTGTTTTTCCTATATAAATTTTAGGACAAGTTTCACATTTGATCTCATAGATTCCTGGTTTTTCTTTGGTAGTGATTGAATTTTTGGGAGGGCCTTTTAACAAATTTCTGATATTAAACCTATTTTGAGGTGCAAGAGTTATGTTGTGTTTTGAGAATATTTTTTGGAATTTGTTATAGGCTGATGGATGGAAGGTGAATTTTTTAAAAAAGAATTTCTCTTTTTCTCCTGTAGGTTCTAGGGTGGTGGTTTCTTTTATTTCCTTAGCTTTGTTGAGTCTGTTAACTGTTTTGTCTACCACATTTGGGTTGAAGCCGTTAGATATAGCTACTTTTTTTATGTGTAGGTATTCTTCTTGATAATCTTCTCTGTTTAGTGGAAAGTTGATCATCTGAAAGATTAAACTGTTGAAAATGACATGTTGGTGTTGTTTTGGGTTGAAACTGTTGTTCTGTGTGTGTCGGTTTCCTGTAAATACCAAAAGTGAGTTTGTTGTTCATTTTTTTGATACTGATGTCCAAAAAGGGGAGCACACCGTCTTCTGTTTCCAATGTAAATAGCAATGTGTCAATATCTTCTCGATTCACTTTTGTACTGGAAAAACTTTGTCATAGCTGGTATTCAAAGTGCATATTTCTGGTTTTAAGTTCTAATGCTCTGACACTGAGCTGGTATAACAAGACACCTTTGTGGCACTGAACATCTGTCATCTTATTCATATCTCCCTGTATAACTTGACGTTATTAATAAGTCCAGGATCTCATATCAAAAAGGTAATTTACAGTTTTGCAAGTACTTGTCTTTCCAGCAGTTAACCACACTGGTTAGTTAATGAATGAATGAATTAATTAATTAATTAATTAATGTATCCCCTCTTGAGTGGGGGTTATTAGGTTCAAAGAATTCATATGGTGAGTTATATCACTCTTTGTAGACATACTTGTGCTGTATAATTTTCCCTCTTTGTTTATGTTGAGGATTTAGTCTTCACTTTGGCACTCTCAATGTTCTATTCCTAACACACTAATTAGAAGCTAACCTGTTCACTTCCACTACTTTGTTGACTTTCACTTTCACTTGGCACTGTTTAACATATTTGGAGGTGTTTGACTTGCACGTTATGTTCACATGTGTAATAATAATTATTTTCTCAGAGTGTAGGCTAAGGGTGGTCTTCACGCGTGAGCTACAGTGAGTAGTTATCAGGTGACCATTATTCTAAAAGAAGAATCTTGTCCTGTAATGTTTGACACTATGTCAAACAGTGGCATATATTATGGGCTATCAAAGCTATCACTGAAGCCCATATCTAAATTAATAAGCAATATTAATAATAATTGCAATACCAGCCAGTTTCCCCCATAAAGAATTAGTGCGTTAGGTGGAATATCTCTCTTTCCCTATCATTGAACAGAGGGGCAAGCAGAGATTCGGTAGTTACTGTTGCAGCCTTCTCTATGGTAAGGGGCAGTGAGGGACACGGGGGAAGAATGCAGAATTCAACACGTCAAGGCTTCGGAACCTCACATTGCTACACTCATACGAGCTTCTCTGAAATGTACCGTATGGACAAGACTGGCTTTAGGATTCCACATAGCATGTGGAGTTAATAGCAAGAAAGAGCGTGTTTTCAATTATTGTGTGATTGTTACGGTCCTCAACAGCCGTATTAGTATTGTGTATTTCATACTGTACAATGTACCAAGACAGTTTCCTGTAGGGGAGGGAATCCGTCCCCTTCAGCTGCTGTGGTGAGGACGCTGCGGACCCTAGCACTCGTGGTACCTCTGACGTTACTAGAGGAACCTCGGGCCGAACTGCTGAGCCCCTCCCATTTGGGAGTTGTTCGGATTGGGTTGGTCTCGAGGGGGCAGTGGTTCCCAATACCCGTGGGAGATCGGGTACGTCTCCGGACGGGGTTGAGGGAAGTCATATATTCCCGCCTACTAGCCTGCATAGCTATTAGAAGGTGTGCTAGATCACCAGGCGGCCCCACCGAGGTTGACCGGTAGCCTTCCCCTTTAGGGTTGGCGCGCGTAAGTGGCGTATCTACTTCTATCCCGTCTTGTGTTTTCGCGCCAGATGGGGGGGGGTGCCTGTTAGTCTCTAGGTCTTGCCCTATGGAAAGCCCCACGGAGGCACCGGTGACCTTCGGGGACAGCTCGGTAACTCCCTGGTTTTGAGAGGGAGGTTGGTCTCACCTTGTGATGAACAATGTGTAATTAAACAATTAGTGTAATTAAACATTAGAGACATGTTTAGTATATTTGAAAATGTTTGCTTGTCAGTGAAAAATTAATGTACTATGCCTCCGTTATGTAAACAGTGATCATGTTGACATTTGTTGCAATTATAATGCTTTCATCTTCCAGAGTTAGTGTTATCTCAAAACATCTGTGCTGAAATTGACTGTGTCTCAGAAATGTTTGGTTTTTGGTTTTATATTCATTTGGACTTTTTACTTTGTTTCAATGCCCTACACTCAGCCCTGAAGTTTATACCTAAATCTTACAAATAGTGAGTGCATATAGAGTGTTAGGGTATAGTTCCAGAAAATTTGAGAATTGGTGCCTTAATCTGTATCTATTTCAGTGTGTTAACTTTTTTTTCCACAAACGCATTAACCAATTTACCACCTCATGTTTTCACACAGTCATAACTGTGCTAAAAAATGTATAATGCCTTTAAGTATAGACCATCCACTTTTCTTCCATGTGTTTGTTTACACTTCAAATCTGACTTGTTGGCCCATGTAGTCTGGTGAAGACTTGGAGAAAACATACAAACTGTTATACATTAAATTAAGCAATGAATTTGTTGGCATTGCAAGATTAAAGATTGAAGAAATAATTAAATGAATTTTAAAATTCTTTTTCCATTTCTTTCCTTATGTAAAGTGCAAGTTGTAGATAAACACAAATAATGAATATTTGGTTACATATGAACCGTGACTTTTAGTTCCATGTATCCATTATTGTGAAGACTGCCCACTGTGCTTTACCTTCACAACAATCTCCATCATCTCTCAGGTAAAATAAACATGTATGGCTTGAGTGTGCTGCACATACTTGGAGCTACTAATCAATCTGAAAACAACTACTGTTATTAACCAACATTATTAAACTACAAATTAAGTAAATATTGATGTAATGCTGTCCATTATACTACCATGATTATAAATACAAATATCTCTTGTTATACCCCTAAAACCGAATACACAGATCACGCAAGCATGCAGGTACCATTTTCCATATCTTTTTAAGATTCTACATAGAAAGTTCTGAAATAGGGCAATTAGGGCCAGTTTGCTCTTAGTGATTCTGGAACCTTCTGGTCCATTGTTTGCACTTCGTCAGGCTGCTTCTCTTTCTGCAACCTCTATACCTATATAGAGCCTATGAATACATTATAATGTCAAATTGGTAGTACAGGATCTTGTTGATACAAATATTAAACACAAATTTATACTTTTAAGACAAATCTTTAACTGTAGTAAATATCTGAATTTAACTGGACAGATGCCCTGAAAACATAGGACATTTTGATTCATGCATTCTGGATTCTTTCAGATGATCAATATAACTTAGTTGTATCTTAGAGGAGATTCACTGTGTTACAAACAACAACAGTAATCAAACACCATTCTAAAGCTGTGAATCCTTGAACACATGATTCATGTTGATTCTTGGTAACATACTATCTGAGTCATGTAGTTCTAAGATGCAACATTTCTGTAAAAGAAGTTTAGGTGTTTACAGAAGGACCCTTTCTAATGTTCCATTTATGCCCTGCCTTTAACTCAATAGTCATAAGGCCTGTTGTGATGGTGTTATCTTGTAGACATTGGGTTGCTGGTATTTTGTATTTTACTCATTAGATTACACACACATTCATACTTCCAGACTTTGGGGAAGGTTAGAGAATCATGTTGATTGTAGAAAAATCTCCACCCCCAGCTGGGAATTGAACCCAGGAACCCTCGCATGGCAGGCAGGTGCTCCACCAACAGCCAATTACAGAAGGATTGTCACCTTTCTTGACATTAGTTTGTAGTGGTAGATGGCCAATTTTGTTTTCCTTTGCACTTAAAACTTTGAAAGGTAACCTTTGCATTCACTGACTAAGATTCAAAAGGCAACACTGCTAGTTGATCAGCAGTTAGAATGTACATAGTGCTATATCATAGTGAAGAGCCGCTCACACATTTGTGCTTTCATGGCATAAATTGTGAACAGATTGTTGTTACATGTCTGAGATAATATTCATTATTATAGAAAAGAGCAGATAAGAATAGCTGTTGCTCCTTGAACTAGCCATGAAACTAAGAGATCAATGACAATTCGAATTCAGCAGTGTGAAAAGAGTAACATCACAATAATCATACTTTTGGCAAGAACAAACTATTTTTTAAACCTGAGTACTGTTCATCACTCTTAGTGCAAGAAAAGCAAAATTAATATTCCTATAACAAAACCAAAACTGTCGGAAAGTACAGCTGAGCAAGTAGATAACTGGGAGTATATGAATATACAGTTTAGTGAACATTTTGAAAGTTGTTAAAAACAAAATGGACACCTAATTTTCTATAAGGTCGTAAAGGTAAACAGTATACCAGTAGATGAATTTCTCAATAATATGTCTATCTCACATTAGCAACATTCTGATCTAGAAATCTGATATCAAAGTAGTCCAACATCCTAAACTGCCCAATGAATATAGTTACATTAACTACATTGTTTCAGGAGCAGAATTTCAAACCATTTTTATTCAGGAAAACAACAATATAGATTACTCTAGATAATTCTCCATGAAGTGAACTTCTAGGAACTTGAAAAAATTAAATGCTGTTTCAGCTCTCTTCTTCAAATTTAAAGAAAATGTATGGGATATAATATATTTTTATTCAATAATTACTTATAACTTGGTCAAAAACTATTAATGCTTTTTATTATTATAACAATCAAAAACCCTTAATGCTTTTATTATTAAACAAAAATATTATTCTGCACATACAAAAAGTTCTCTGGCAATATTGCTTATAATGTTTATGTTGGGTGAATGTATGCCTTCTCTTGTTTACAGCTTTGATTGTTCTGTGCCACTCCTGAATAAGTTGGGCATAACTGCTCTCTCACATTGTTGTTAAAACCTTAAATTGTTGATACAAAATATATCTACAAATTAAACATGTCTTGATGTAAACCTACAAATTGTTAATTTAAGCCTAATGTGTAGAAAAAAGTAAAGTTCTGAAATTTTGATTTCCATACCATTCTTTCTTTCTGTTGGAGTACTGCACCGACTGCTTGATCTGATGCATCTGTGAACAGTCCAAGTTGAGAGTTGGCACTAGGAAAAGTAAGTAAGGCTGCATCTGCGATGCTTCTCTTGCATTCTTCGAACTGGTTTCTAGCCTCCTCTGTCCAATCGATCTTCGTTCGATCATTCTTCTTGGCTCCTTTCAGGTAATCAGGAGGATTGCTTGCACCTGTGCTGCATTCTTTATGTACTTGCCGTAGAAATTTATAACACCCAAAAAAGTACGAAGTTCACGAACTGTTTCCGGTAGTTTAAAATCTGTTATAGCCTTAACTTTTTCTGGAATTGGCTTAGAACCTTGAGGTGTTATGAGGTAGCCCAAAAATTCAAGTTCCTGAACACCAATTACAGACTTCGCAACATTTATTCTTAAACCAAATTTAGCTAGTCTGCCAAACACAAGTTTCAGATGTTCATAATGGTCTTCCTCGGACTTTGATGCCACCAGAATATCGTCAAGATACGGGAATACAAATTCCAGACCTAGTGACACTTCGTTAATAAAGCGCTGAAAAGTTGCTGGGGCATTGCGTAAACCGAAGCTCATGACATTGAATTCAATCAACCCAAACGGCGTGATTATGACAGTTTTAGGTTTATCTTCCTCCGCCACTGGAATCTGGAAGAATGCCTTAAATATGTCGATTTTTGGAAAAGAATTTTGCATCTCCTAGAATGTGTTGAAAGTCGTCTATCCTAGGAATAGGGTATCTGTTTCAAACTGTTCTGTCATTTAAACGCCTGTAATCTTCACATGGTCGTAAGGAAGCATCCTTTTTCGTGACCACATGAAGTGGACTTGCCCATTCTGACTTTGATCAGGATATTGCTGAAACAACTCTGAAAACTTAATGGTTCTGCAGACAGTACTCAACGAATCATTGTTTAATACAGTAATTCACATGAAGTGCACATTTTGGTAATACCATCAACCAATCTTCTTTTCTTGGTATCGACCAATAAATTGGATTCATTTAGAAAATCAGCTCCTAGTATTCCTTTCTTTACATCAGCAACAATGAATGGCCATCTAAACGTTCGACGTAAGCCAAGGTCAAGATTCAAAACTGTCACGCCTACAGTTGAAATTGAGGCTTCATTCGCAGAATATAATTTAAAACTGTTGTCCAGTTTATCACCTTTCGATGCTAGAATAATAGAAACATCTGCACCAATGTCGACAAGAAACCACGAGCCGGACATTTTTTATCTCGTAGGAATAAGCACTGTTTGCGGATCTTGTCCTGATTCTCGGCAGCAGAACTTGCCGCTACATTTACTGCCGATTGGAGTTTTCCTGTACATTCCACTGGCAAGCATGCTTGCATTTTTCAGGCATGCATTTCTTTCCAAATTTAAAGTGGTAGTAGCGGAATTTATCATTAGGATCGAATCTTCTACTGCGACTCGAATTGCGCCCTCTGCTTGGAGATCTGCGGTATGGGCTTCTGCATCTGCTGCAGCATCTTCCTGTCGACAATATTGCTATTTGTTGCTCCAGTTGAGACATTCGTCACTGATGTACCCTTCGCAGACTCTCCACTAACACTAAACGCCACGCTGCGAGGATTCATTTCTAGCATTTTATCTGCCATGACGGCAACTCTGTCAAGACATTCCTCACTTACTACCAGGATGCTTTTTTACGAATCGGGGAGTTTCTAGAGCCAAAGAGTTCGAAGAACTTTATCAGAGACATCTTTACCTGACAAAGAGCTCATTTTCCTTAGTAGCTAGCTCGGCTTGTAATCTCCTAACTCGATACCAGAAACTAGCCTCTTTATTCTTTTATCTTCACTTTCTTTAAAAATCTCAAGAAGCCGTGATTTTGCAGCTGAATACTTATTCATCTCGTTACTAATAATATCGTCCCAGATATTCTCTACATACTTCGGTTCTGATTGGGCTATTAGGTAGTTAAATTTTGTATCTTCCTTAGATATTTTATTTATGGCAAACTGCGCCTCCACCTGGTAGAACCATATATCTGGTTTCTCCAACCAGAATGGGGGAATCTTAATACTGACCTTACTGATCTTACACGTTTTGCGTTCAAGCTCACTTTTATTGTTTTTCTCCGTTTGGGTTATGTTCCTCCATTGTATAATTACACACTTAACTTTGGTTTCACAGATCAGTTTTATCATTTGAAATTTCACTCACCCAGAATCACATGCGGATCACGTCGGTGTCACCAATTTTGTTGCTCTCTTGTATTAATATTTATTAATTATGTATATAATATATATAACACCAAATTATAATAAAATATGTTTACAAGATATTTCTTAATCTCTTTTTTCAATTTTTCATTTTTACTATCTACATTTTACACTGCCTCCTGATATCATTAATTAGTCCAAATAGTTCCTATCAAACAACAGTGCTCTCTACAGTTGACTTAATATCTTATTAAATTAAATGAAATTAAAATTATAGTATTTATAAAATACTTGCAGATGTAATAAATGTTTGCAATGGTCCCTTCATTCTTCATTAAAGTCTACTTTTTGATATCTTGCTACAGTTCATACGCATGTTTTGCATGCTTTTGCCTCTTTCAGCTTTATCATAATTGTCACCTACAGTAATTTCTTGTTACATATTGTTACATATTATCTTGTTACAAACTCAGCTCATAAGGAAAAGATTGTATTGTCAGTATTGAATTAACGAGCACTGTCCTGAAAGGTGTGCCAGAATATCAACATAGCCAACATTAAAGGATAATTCACTTTTATTTATATGATTCGATAACATGTATATTTGATATATTATAGCATAAAACAACTTTAAAGAGAACTGCATATGTTTGTAATTTAAAACAATGACCACTTTAAAGCCATCACTGTTAGCTAATATGATTTAATATTAACAGATACCACCAGGGCTGTATTCCTAACAAAAAAAGTGGGGGGGACGCATACCTAAAAAATTATCCAGATGCTGGAGAATCGATCACATTATTTGAATGTATTTTGAATGTATATATTTTGTATTTTTGAAGTACTTTGAATGTTAAATTAAGAAAGGCAATGAATTAAAAAAGTATAAGTAATATTATTAGTAAGTGGACTGCATCCCCCTCCGAAAAATAGTGGGGAATGGTGTACATCTGCGTTCCCCCTCCACTGTGGCCCTGGATACCACAGTCTGAAACTTCACATCAAAAGCTGTATGAAAGTTTTATCTACTCATTGTAAAAAATATTATTTGAAATAGTGCTCATCATTTAGTTCTTCAATTTAAATTGTTATAAAGGATAAGCAATGAGTTTTTCTTCTACAAAAATTATATCTTTAATTCATGATGTTTAGAAAGGTAATATATATTTATTCAAACATTTGCATCTTAAAAGAACTGCTACTTAGATAAAGGTGTTATATTTGCGAATTCTACATAAAGTGTTTATTCAAAAGCCTCAGAAGAATTGTCTGACTCTCTCTCTGTCTGTCTCACTCTCTTTCTATGTCTTAGTTTCGTATCAAACAGAATTAGCTACTGTGAATACAAATTAGGCTATACTATCTTTTATCTCAATTTTAAATGCATAAACGGTACATAATGAATATTTTAAATAAGAAGTAAATACTAAATATACAAGTACAATGTAGCCGTAAATTAAGCACATTTTCGTGTGTGTGTGTGTGTGTGTGTGTGTGTGTGTGTGTGTGTGTGTGTGTGTGTGTGTGTGTGTGTGTGTGTGTGTGTGCATGTGTGTGTGTGTGTGTGTGTGTGTGTGTGTGTGTGTGTGTGTGTGTGTGCATGTGTGTGCGTGCATATATGAATGTGCATGCATATGTGTGTATGTGTATGTGTGTGTGTGTGTGTAATGACTATGATACAATGAAGCCATAAAGCCAACATTAGCTGAGAGTATTAGGAAAGACCTAATGAAACGTGTTCTAGTTAAACATTAGCAATATATGGATCATTTTTATTTATTCGTATTTTCTATATTATTTAGAACTGAATTATGCTTTTTTGTTTCACTGCAAGATAGGTTTAGCATATAGGACGTCAATCTCATTAATTACGTTCTCCTACTTTGTCTTACTAACCAAAGGTTTCAGATGGCTAGTTTGTTGAATTTACCTTATCTTTTACCTCATGTGCACATAAATGAGAGTTAGAGTCCTGAGAAGGATCTTCATTTCTCATATCTGCAAACATTTTACAATTTCACCATACTGATACAGAATTTCTTAAAATTCCATACCCACTCTCCATAAACCAAGCCTTGTATTACTTTTTAGCCTTATATAATATAGTAATATTTACTGAAAATGAATCTGTAATACTTACTGAATTTCACTATTTTAAACTATTCACAACCAGAATGCTTGAAGGAAGTTACATGCTTCCTTATATAATTATTAAATTGCTATTTTATGCTGCATTAAGCTATATAATTAATTGGTGATATCAAAATAAAAAATAGTTAATTTACAGGTTACCTCTTTGCTGGGACAAAGCACCAAAATAAAAAGACGGACTTCATGACATGTCCTCCCAAAATTAGCAGGTTGTTTAAGACGAGCTATTCCTACTCGTCTGCGCAGAAGAGAAGGAATGTTACACCTGAAAATGGTTCACTGTGTAAAATTTCTGACACTGTTTATCATAAATAACTAGGTCAAAGGAAGGCAATATTAGTTTCAGTGGTTTAAGAGAACCAGAACAACTTTAGTTTAAAAACTATTTAAGTATCTCAGTATTATGTGCTTATTTTTAGGTATACAGTGTTCAACAATGAATACAGTAAAACTTACAATGCACAGATCCAGGACTGATCATAATCAAAATTAGTTCCTCCTTCAGTGCTACAGACTCCCTGTATTGTGCGCGCTAGTAGGTGAAGACCTGAAAAATCATCACTCTATAAAGATTACTTGAAACAACAAAAATATTCATCTTTAGTATTGCAAGAATATTTTTTAGGAGCAGAATACATGAGGATAAAAGTTAAAGAATATGGGAGTATGCACATATAGCTGATTGATATTTATAAATTTTATGTTAAATATTTATTGAGGTATTTAATGCTATTCAATTATGCATCCAGCAACTTAGCTTAATTGCATGAACACTTTATCAGTCCCCTGCAAAAGTTTTGATAAGAAGTTACATGTTTTTATGTATGTCAATGTGGGACATTATAATCTCTGGTGCTTCAATCACAAAGAAAAATATGTTTTTGACTGAGGATGTAGCTAAATATTCATGAAATCTGCGATTTCATTTAATAAGAAAATGTACATCATTTTCATTTAAGATAAGTGAAGTTTCTGTTACAAATAATTATATTTGTGTAATATATTAGGCACTTACAATGCCAACTATATATAATACTCAAGTACTTATTAGAAATAATACAGCTATCATTCACCAAACCAAATATACATATTGTAGGTTCAGAACAATTAATTTAGAAAGCGTGGATTAAATACTGGCAACAGGAAACATGGGCTAATATCTAGTTTTGCAATTATATAAATCAGAATTTTGACACGTTTTAAAACTTTTAACATTCACTATGAGTCATCCTTCCCATTTAAAACATACCAAGCTCACAAGTAACATAATAACTGGATCATTAAAGCAGCATGATATAAATCTGATGTCAATACAAATATTATTCTGAATTTCTCAAAATAGAAGTTAGAGTACCTAGACACACACACACGCATGCATGCACGCACGCACACGCATATGCACACGCACACACACACACACACACAGAAGTGACAAAAAAGGACTCAGCAAGCTGTGATGAAATCTCTAAGTATATACAGCTAGTGTGATGAAATGATTCACTCCATCAATTAACTTAAATAATAAAAGTTTAATGATGAAGCCTACGATTTAAGTACTTACAATAGTAAGTCCCACAAACGGTGTATCTCGGATATGAGAGCCCCTAGTGGTTTACCGGGAAAATATATGAGTCAATTGGGAAATTTAATGTTAAGATAGCACGTTGGCCATGGTAGCACAATGGTTAAAAGTGACTGGATGGAAACCAGGAGATCCGTGGTTCAAATCCTGACCATAGCATTGAATTTTTCATGTTGACTCTATGTATCAAAAACCTTAGCCTATATATGGCTAGTGTGATGAAATGATTAATTTCCATAAGTTAACTTAAATCCTAAAAGCATATTTTACTACATAATTATAACACTGCGCCAAATGTATAACAAGTCCCCAAAAATGGAATTTTTCCTAGAAGACTAAAATATGTATAGTTAAGCCCTTGTTTAAGAAGGGTGATCAAGAGATTTTCTGATTGTAAGGTATACCTGTTTCACTTTGACAGACTTTTCCACAGCTTTTAAACAACTTATGTTTGATAACTTATACTAGTATCTCAGAAATTAGCTTCTGATTAAAGAACAATTCAGCTTCAAGAAAGATTTATATTTACAGAAAATGTAGCCTTTAAGCTTACATATCAAACTTTGGACTAAACTAACTAGCTTCATTTTCTAAAGTGTATGTAGCTTAAACATTTTCTGACCCTGCTAAAGCTTTTAACTGCATTAATCACGAAATCTTAATAAGCAAATTAAAATACTATGGAACAAGCGGTACTCTTAAGCAGTGTATGTCATATTTTGAGAATGAAAAACATACAACTAAATTCTTCTTTTCAAAAGTACAGCTCGGAATGTAGAACTATTAAACAAGGCATCTCATAGCATTCAATTTTATCTCCATATTAATGATTTCTCATTGGGAGTAAGAAATACACAATTGTAGTTCTTTTTATAATGATACAAATGCAATAATATATACAAAAGATAATTATGAACTTATTCCAAAATTTAATGTTGGATTTAATACTTTTTACAACAGGTTTATAGACAATAATCTCCAAATACCACCAAAACATAGGTGAACATTTCTTACATACAGCTCCATAAATCCTAGACTCTGTATGAGCATTAACAATACCATATTGGAACAACCAGCAGATACTGGACTTCAAGGTCTCTATGCTGATGCATACCTAAACTTGGAAATTTATTTGGAGAGCATTAATCTTTGTTAAAATTATGATTGCCAACTTTTATACCTAGATGATTCCATCCCTTGATATTAGAATTATTAATGTGTAAGATTATTAATTTTATAAGGAAATAATTGGCATATAGATGAATAATTATAATAATAATTTGTGTGTGTTAAACTCAATCTTCATATAAGGTGCAGATGCTGAAATTTGGATATCCTTTCAATTACGTCCTGTCAAAATTTTTGGTAACAGAGCAGCCATAATTTAATATTCTATGGATCTGTGCTAATTCAAGTTTGGCACAAAATGACATCTTTCTCCACAGTGACACTAGAGTTCCAGCTTAGTTTCTGGCATGGCTATCATTGGCACCATAAGCTAATCAGTAATACAATACTGCCAATAATCTCACACAAACACTAATATGCTAATTACATAGAAAATGAAGCTAGCCACAGTGACGCAATAAATATTACACAAATATAAATATTTGTTACAAAGGCTTCACTTATCTTAAGAAATTGGTGTTAATTCTTCTTTATAATGGAGATCAATTTCCACAAAGACTGAAGATACAAGTAATCTGTTTGTGAAATAGATTTCCATTATAAAGAAGAATTAACACCAATTTCTTAAGATAAGTAAGCCTTTGTAACAAATATTTATATTTGTGTAATGTTTGTATGTTTGGTTTTTTTTTTTTTTTTTTTTTTTTTTTTTGTAATTTATGTCTGTCCTCCAACGTTAAGTCATATCGGACGGTATATTTGTGTAATGTAACTAATATGCTGTATTGAGAAGTGAAGAATAAGCCACTGATCACCACTTATGTCGGTGGTATGCATATTGCATCATATAACTGAGCCACATTTCAACCATTTCTTCCCTATTAGGTTGTTAAAGGACATTAATAACCTTAAATATATGTATGTGCGTTTGTGTGTACTTATATACATATATAAGTATAATACGTATTACATATATATCTAAAAATTAATGCTGGCACTACCAGTGCATTCATGCTTCACCCGCCATTGCCTTTATCCATAAATTATGGGTTTAACTTAATTCATTAAAATAAGCATTAAGTAAATATCCACTTATGTGTTTGTCATCAGACACACATGACATCATAAATTATGACTCCGATGGAAAAGACAATAAAAATGTATTACATGTATATATAAAAATGTTCAAGTACAACTGACTAATCACGAGGCATAAAATATACTTTTACAAGGTCTCAATGAGCTCTTCAATCGTGTGTGGCTAGTCTGAGATATTATCTAAAATCCTCAAAGAGCTAACTTACAAGTCAAGATTTATTTTTATAAACTAGATGGAATTGAAACCTTTATGTACTTATGAATACTCTCACACAAACATTAAGAGAAATTTTTGATGCATAGAGTCTACATGAAAAAGTCAATGCCATGGCTGGGATTTGAACCACGGATCTCCTGGTTTCCATCCAGTCGCTCTAACCCATTGAGCGACCGTGGTCAACGTGACGTCCTGACATTAAATTCTCCATTTGACTCGTATATTTTCCTTTAGCCTATATACGGCTAGTGTGAAGAAATGATTAATTTCCATCAATTAATTAAGAGAAATTATTGAATTTAAAGATAAATACAGTCTAATTTTACTAGCACTGAAGCTGAAATGTTTACACTGGACTGAGACAGGCTGCTTAGTCCATTTTAATGACAAAGCTTATGAAAGAAGCTAAATTTCCATAAATATTGCCAGCTACTTATTTTATATAGGTTTTCTAGACTCTTCAATCTCTTTCAACACAACAATCAGAAAAACGTTTGTTTCAATAAATAAAACATGATGCTAGTGTATAAAACAACTCTGTTTACTTACCAGAGTCATTTGTGAAAAGCAAAGCTTTTACTTCCTCAATTGAGCATGCTGTTTCTTCTTCATCCAGCATGTTGCTAAGCATCAGTACCACAACACCTTCTAGAGATGTTTCAGTTACATCCAACAGCAGTATAGCTTGATTTAGAAAATGAGAAACATCCAGAGAGGCGCGTACCTCAGCTCCAAAGTCCTTCATTGCCACTTTCTGAAATATATTGAGATGCAAATAAGTTTGGCTGAACATATGATAAACAATAATATGAACATACTGATATGAAATACCTATTTAATATTTTAAAAACGCCTTTGCTCTTAGTCATACCTTTTAATTTAAAAACAAATGATATTCATTAAACATGAATGTATGTGTACACTTAAATGATTTCTTTGCTGATACACCACTAATGACAACTTTATCAGTCTTGAAAAAACTATTTGTAGTCAGTTTTTAACATTCTGTCACTTACATTTTTATGTTATTTAGGTGTTGCTTCTAAAACTAGTCCTCTATGTATAAAAATGTAATTCTGTAATTTTTGTAATTTATTTCTCATCTGTCCTTTTACATCATCAAATGGAAATATAAAATAAGGATTGCAATTATAAAATACATACTGAAAAACGCTATATATTCCTAAATCCTGAAAATTCTACCATGATGCTTGACATTGAATAATAATTCGATCCCCACACACCTCACCATAGGTTTTTGTGTACAAAAATGTAAGTGACAGAGTGTTAAAGACCGACTACAAATAGTTTATCAGTTAATTTGGACGTCACTGTTACTAAATTTCTCCACTGACAAATAATTTATTAGTCTTATCTGTTCAATGTGAGTGTAAGGAGTTTGGTAAGTTCATTGGTTTTAAACATTTAGCTTTATTTAACTACAGCAGAGAACCATAGACAGATATTATAAATTTGAATGTATATCTCAACAGCGTAGAGTAAGAAGAGAGGTGAAACTGGCTATTCAGTAGAAGCTGTGACTTCAAAACCTACACATATATTGTCCAGATATATGAGTATTATATGTAAAAAGAAAAGTCAGGTTAATTTGTCACTTTTTCATTACTATATCATTTCCTCTGCTCCTAGTGCTACTGCCATCTCTATTTCTCAAAAAAATTCTATAAATTTGAAATGTTTTAAAACCAGTGCTCTTTTCTGAGTAGATGTGGGACCCATACACCTAAACTTTTTGTCTGCAAATTAACTGTTTTATGATGCTGGAGAACATCAATTTGCCAATGATTTATTTTCTGGATGTAAATCATATTTCTTTTCTTCCTAAAAGTTGCTAATATGATAGTGCATACTGTGATGGGAAAAATGATGCATTTAATGATTTTACTGTTTCAATATTTTGTCACACTTGACCATTTGAAACACAATTGTACTGTGTTGCACATAAGCAACAGTTGAATCATTGGCATCCGGCCAGTGAATCTTCCTTGTCCTAGAGTGAGTCAACACATGGTACTTGTCATACTTGCTTATTCACCTACTGTTCCCATCTTGCTAGTTGTATGCATAAGTGCCAGTATGTCCTGCCCATCATTGCAAGTTAGCTTAAAGGTTAAAGTAAGATCAGAAGAAAAGTAATCAACTACTTTACTTGTTTTCCTACATATAAAGGATAAAACATGCCAACAGTTCTTGCGGGAGTTAAAACTCAGCAACTTTGATATTGTCAGTGGATAATAAGAGTGAAAATGTAAACCTGAGCACTGAACCCACATGTGAAGCTACATTGAATGAAGGTGTGTAGGTAGCAGGTCATGTGATCTTCATGTGATCTTCATACTTTAGTGAAAAATGGTTGAATAATCATTTCACACAAAACCTTGTTTTCATAATTTGCAAAGAAGCAGGAAATTTGGGCATAGAAAGAAATAAACAAGGGATGAACATTTCAGAGTCATGGACTACTGTTTCCTGTGTTGTCTTACAATGATTCAAGAAAAGAACAGATAATTTCATCACAGATAAAAATGTTGAAGCACAAAGGAAGTTCTGCTTATCAAGCTACTGTCCAAGTGCTAATTTATGCTAAGGAGAAGGTTTGAAAATTCTTATACTAGAGCATTTCAAAATGAATATAAAGTAAACAGCATTCCTATTTCACACTGCTTATGAAGTCACAAATAAAAAAGTTCAACCTTTCAATGATTTTGAGATGAAATTGACCTACAAGGACTTAGCAGAGTTGACTTTGGGCACATTTTACATTCTGGTAGTGGTCATATCAACATTGTTAATCACTTAGAACAAGAAATGAAAACTGCACAGTAAAATAATTACTGAGACAACATCAAAAACAGTATTTATTATTAGCTCCACACTCACCTAATTATCATTCTTAATAATTTATTTATAAACCAATGTTCCCTGACATGAGAGCCCACAAATATTTTATTGATATAGTTGAGGTAAATGCTGGCAGTATTTATATCTGTGATAAGTAAGGCCTTTGACAGTGTGAAGCATGATCGTTTATTAAGGAAATTAGAAAACTAGAATAAGAAACTGTAATGTAAAATTCTTTAAACTTCTCTTGAAAATCCACAGCAAGTTGTATCAGCAGGAAGTAGAAAATCTCAGATACTATTAGAAGTGAGACAGTAGTCCCCAAGAATCATTTTTAGGTTCCTTGCCCTTTTTAATTATGATTAATGATGTCTCAAAATGCTTATCATCTTACACAGTACTATATGCTGATGATAACTCCTTTAAAAACACTCTCAAAGATTTCACAGTGTTGTTACAAAAGGCAAAAAGAAATTTTGACATCATTGTTACTAAATTCCTCCAATCATGCATAACAGCAAAAACAACTCAGCTCTGAAAAATCTCAGCTCTAGTTCAAATGTTTGCTTTTACATGAATGGAAGTAAAACACAAAGTATGCGTGATTGTAGAAATTAAGTAACAGTGACGTCAAAATTAATCGGAAAAACTAAATTCAAAAGATGAAATCCCATCAATTAACCGATCCAGAATATACCAAATAAGTTGTAAGAATTGTGCAAAATGCTACATAGGTTAAAGTAAAAGAAGTCTAAAAACCAGAGTCAAAGAGCACTTTAGAAATATCAAAAGAAAACAAGAAGATAAGTCAGAAGTAGCATTTCATTCTTGGAACGAAAATTATGACATTGATCCAAATCCAAAATTATTATTAAAAGGAACGGTAAACCAAAGTAAACTGACAACATGGAAGAACATATTCATATTGTCGCGAGCATTGTTGTGCACAAAGGGACAGTAGTGCAGCGCGGAGATAAGGGACAGATAAAGCAACGCGGAGATAAAAGCTTGCCGAAACAGATAAAGAGACAGATAGCTGATGGGAAGTTTCGATTTCTTGTTTGTTACAGAACATGGCAGAAATGTCTAGAAATATCAATGGGCGTATAAAAAGGAGCCACGATCACCAGTTAGAGAGTCGAATTGGAACTGAGAATCGTCGGCGTACAGCTGTGCTTTTGTGGGTGTGGCAGATGAACTTGAAGGCTGTATTTGTGTATGTTACGCAATTCTGCTACTGTAAGGGTTGATCAAAGTGTGTTTCTACGGAAATAAAGAATATTTTGAATTTCTGCAAATTGGACTTTTAATTCTACGAACCCACAAAGTCAAAATTAGTGTCAGGAGTGCGACATACGACAACAGAAGCTGCATTGGAAAAGATTTTAGAGAAGACGATTGAAATGAAGGCCGAACTGACCACGGAAATGAAAGCGGCAAATAACAACCTGGCCCCGGAACTAACAGAAATAAAGATGGCTAACGACATTCTCACCGCCGAGTTGAAATAAATGAAGACGGCGAATGACACCCTCGCTGCGAAGACAGAAACTGCAAACAACAAGCTGACCGCGAAGATGACCGAATTGACCATGGAAATGAAAGCTGCGAACGAGACCCTTACCGAAAAATTTGAAGAGCAGTTAACCGACGTGAGGGATGACGTCGCGGAGCTGGGCAAGCGAATGGGTCAAGTGGACGAGCGTCTTAACAATTTAGAGGGAAAGGCCGACAGTAACACCAAGTCCCTGAACGCTATGGTGGAAGACGTCGGCAGGAGGCGACAAATAATAAATAAATAAATAAATAAATACATACATAAATAAATAAATAAATAAATAAATAAATAAATAAATAAATAAATAAATAAATAAATAAATAAATAAATAAATAAATAAATAAATAAATAAATAAATAAATAAATAAATAAATAAATAAATAAATAAATAAATAAATATATAAATAAATAAATAAATAAATAAATAAATAAATAAATAAATAAATAAATAAATAAATAAATAAATAAATAAATAAATAAATAAATAAATAAATAAATAAATAAATAAATAAATAAATAAATAAATAAATAAATAAATAAATAAATAAATAAATAGGTAGGTAGGTGGGTAGGCGGGTAGATGGGCAGGCGGGTGGGCGGTTGGACGGGTGGAGTGGGCGAGCACGCGGGTAGATGGTTAGGTGGGTAGTTAGGTAGGTAGTGAGGCAGGTAATATCATCAATTCATCATCTATTATTATTATTATTATTATTATTATTATTATTATTATTATTATTATTATTATTATTATAAAATCTAGCTAATACCGCTAACCGGTAAATAAAGGTACTAGTAACCAGTACTCATATATACTAAACTAAAAATAGATCACTAAATTGCAGTAAAATTCACAATTATATAAAACAAAATTATTCACAAATTATAGAAGTGCTGAAGAATTTTAAAACATATTATATAATGCACTTATAATAAATAACCTTCAAAATTACACTGCCATTATTTATTTCTTCTATAGCAAACACTAAAATCTTTTCAATTCTTAATTACACCCTACCTATTAAAATATACACAACCCATCAACCTCACACTTTAATGCAAATTCTTCTTAAATCTTCTCTATAACTATTTACTAAATACACCATTACACTTGCACCATAAAAACATTTTTTTTTTTTTTCACTATTAATAAAATGAAACAGAAAAGAAATATTTTTAACTTCTTCACCAGAACTTTCATATTTAATAAATAAAATATGAACCTAAAATTCACTATTACTACACTTCACTATTTTCCATTATTCATCTGCTACCTGCTGAAAGACCGCATCTGAAGACAGCATCGCCATTTTAGAAATTCATTGTACCACCTCCGACCTGTGCCTCTGGACCCAGCCTCCTGAAGTCCACGCTGCCATCTTACTGGAACAGTGCCTCTCCCTCCTAATTACCTCCCCTGCCGATTTATTGGATTAATTATTATCCCATCATTCTTCATTTTCTTCTTCCTCTTCTTCTCTATTTAGCGTATTTGATTAATATACTATCATTCTTCTTGTTATTCGTCCTCTTCATCTCTGATTAGAATATTAGGTTAATAGACACCCCGTCATTCTTCCTCTTCTTCTTGGTCTACTTCTTTTTCTCGAAGTATTTTATTTGCCTTACAAAATGGTGAATAAATAGATAGTGTAAACGAAAAAACTATTAGGTGTAATTATAGATAAAAAAAGAAGTTGTAAAAAGAAATTCCCATCAGTAGTATTTTTATTACAAATTTAAAATGATTATGGAAATGTAGAGTCAGAATGAAAAATTCAATGCCATAGCCGGGATTTGAACCACGGATCTTCTGGTTTCCGTGCAGCAGCTCTACCATTGAGCTACTATGGCCAACGTGCCGATACGACATTAAATTCTCCAACTGACTCGTATTTTCCCGGTAAACCACTTAGGAGTTCTCATATGCACATGACACAACTACCTTAATGGCGACTTACAATATGCAAGTACTTTAAGGCCCGGGCTTTATAGTTAACCACTATTAGGTCAATTAATCGAAATTAATTATTCTTTCACACTGGCCGTGTGTAGGCTAAATTGTGTAAACGTAGAGTCAGAATGAAAAATTCATATTCTTTAATTTAATGTCATATCGGCACGTTGGCCATAGTAGCTCAATGGTAGAGCGGCTGGACGGAAACCAGAAGATCCGTGGTTCAAATCATTGAATTTTTCATTCTGACTCTATGGTTTCAAAATTTAGCCTACACACGGCCAGTGTGAAAGCACAATTAATTTCAATTAATTGACCTAATAGTGGTTAACTATAAAGCCCGGGCCTTAAAGTACTTACACGTTGTAAGTCGATATTAAGGTTGTTGTCTCATGTGTTTATGAGAACTCCTTACCGGGAAAATACGAGTCAGTTGGAGAATTTAATGTCATATCGGCACGTTGGCCATAGTAGCTCAATGGTAGAGCGGCTGGAAGGAAATAAGAATATCCGTGATTCAAATCCCGGCTATGGCATTGAATTTTTCATTCTGACTCTACGTTTCCACAATTTAGCCTACACACGGCCAGTGTGAAAGAACAATTAATTTCCTTTAAAATGGTTAGTTTCAGAAAATCTTGCACTGATGGCTTATTACTCTTTTTTCAAAGTGCTTTTAGATGCGGATTATACAAAGTGGTAGCACTTCAAGAAGAATAGAAATTTTAGAAATTCAAAAAAGGACTGAAAGAAATTCAAACAAAACCAAATATTGTAAACTATTATTCGTTATACTGTAAATTCAAACAGTGATACATTTTTATATTTCTGACGTTTTGATTAACATCAAAGAGATATTGCACAATTTTTTTTAGTGTTTGCAAGAGGTTTCTGAACAGAAAAGAGAGAATTCTAAATTGTATTCTGGATAGTAAGCACGGAAATATAAAATTAGTACTTAATTAGGCATTGTATGTCAGTTTATGCATGTATATATGTAAATAAAATTTGTGTATTTAAATTTATACAATATTTATTTAACATTCTCGGTTGACAAAGTGTATTGTAATTGTGTGTAGTTATCAAATGACAATTGAACATTGCATTACACAATATCTATTGCTAAATTATTTGGAATCAATTGAGTTTCTAATGAGTTCCAAATGAAAATCTTACTTCAGTTGCAACAGCTGAGCAGAAGTAATGTTGGAAAAAAAAAAAGGTGTTGAAAAAGCATTTGCCACAGATTTTGGTTTGACATTGATGACATAATAAAAAAGGACTTCCCTTCACATGTGTACCACTTAGGGTTTTACTGAGACAAGCTATATTCCATGTACTGCCTGTCACCAAAGAACACTCGAGCATTAAAACAGAATGCAGAGTTTCTTGAAATTGAAATTCCGAAAATAGGCAGAATCTTGTGCACCAGATGGGTAGCACTGAGCTTCAGAAATGTGGCAACAATGTGGAATGTGGCTTTGATTACTCACTTTGCAGCTGTAAAAGATAAATGTAGGGCATCAACTGACAGAGGTATGTACGGAGGTTTATTGAAGTACATGTGTGATGCCCTTTAAGAATGATCAGGAATAATTCTCTATCTACAATCACAACACATCGCACTGTATTTTTCTCAATGGAAGATCAGAGATCAGCTGCTGGTGTTTGAAGATAGGAATTGAGTAAAATCCTCCGCTGTAAAGCACACAAAGCAGTATAAGAACTAAACTTCAGAGGAATTACACTGGAAAAGGGACTAAAAGTCAGATGGACTGAGCCCAGTAAATTATATGACTGTCTAAAACAGCAGATGGAGAACTATCTTCTGCAGACAGAGGATATTGCTATCTCTGAAAGTGCAGAAGTATTGGCCTCATCAACTTCCTGGAGTAAAATATGGTGAAACAATTATAAAAAGCTCCTTTCATTATGTTAGTCTTCCAAGAAGAAGGATGCCCGCCTCGGTAGCGTGGTGGTAGAGTGTCTGCCTCACGTTCAAGAGGTACCGATTTCGGGTTACCCGGATAAGGATTTTCCGGGGTTTTCCCTTATCCAAAAAGACGAATTTCGGGTAACTCTAAGCTCTATGGACCTCGGACTCAATTGAGCATAATGTCATCCATTCCATTCCTCGTCCGATCTGACTTAACGTTGGAGGATGTAAAATTACAAAAAATAATATTCAAGGGTTTCAAGATTATTTGATAGAGAAGAAAATGCCAACATGCTTTCTTCCCCTTCTTAATGCAGTGAAGTGTGTTCCCATATCCACTAGTGAATGCGAGTGCGGGCTCTCACAAATGAACCTCAATATCACACCTACCTACATCTTTCTACCGTGAGCAATCTGATGTTAGTTAAATCGTTTGGTGCCCCGCTGTATTTATTTTAACCCATGGATTACGTACAGTATTGGTTTATGAGAGGCAAATATCTTGTTCCCAAAACCAAGAGTAAAGTAAGAAGGCATAAATAATTGAAGATTACAGCAGCCATGAAGTCATGTCAACAGGAAAATTAGTATACTGCTAGATAATATTAATTACAATGTAGTTCTATACTTGCTACTTCCATTATTATTTAAAATAAATAATGAGTTATATTAAAAACTTCAGTCATTGTAATCTAGTGAAGGAGAACCCCGAAACCATTTTAGAAATGTTGCACTGATTATAATTATTCAAAAGTTAACACAGACTTGCTAAGACTTTGACTAGCTTTAATTTTAAAGTTCTACAGAGCATTACAGGATCTGGCTTATAAGGCATAGTGGCAGATGTATACCATGTAATCATATTTTGTTTATAAAACAATGTCCACGCTAGAGCCTCTGAAATATGAAGGGAGAGACATCGGTAAACAAATCAGACTCCATGACAGTGAGTAGGCATTACACCCATTAGTTAAAGAGTTATTTTCCAATGGAAATACATTTATTACTTGTTACATGATGCACAGTAATCCTTCGCCATATCTACAGCAAATGGAAGTGTCAACTGTGTAGTAGTTTCATTCTTCACAATATTCATTTGTACAACTATTATCAAGAGGGAATTACTATCAAGATGGGATTGAACAATGGAGATAGTGCCCAGTCCAACAACATTGATGAATGCAAGAAATATTGATATCCAGCTATGTGCTTTAGTATTATGGTACTTGCAAAGGAACACAACATTACTTTAGTTATGGATCCATCCTGCCAGAGAGTACACAGTGAGACAAACACATAACAGTGCTTTGAAGCATTTTTGGGCTATTTAACATCCCTTCTAACAGCAGCGATCTGGCAAGATTGGGATTTCATGTGCGCCTTCTCAGTAACAAGAGGAAAGACTATTTGTAGTCGATTTTTTGACACTTCATCACTTACATTTTTATATTATTAAGGGACTAGTTTTGGAAGCCATCGCCTCCACTTTGAACCTCTTTCCAACGTCTATTGTCGTCTGCTCTCTTCTCTCTTGGCGGTGGAACTATGAACTTCTTTGTCAAATTATCTACTGGTGGGATTTCAAAGTTCATTACTCGGTCCTTATTTTTTCCATATGAATATGTTCTCCCATGTTGTCAGTTTATTTTGGTTTGTCACTACTTTTAGTAATTTTGGATTTGGATCAATGTCATGATATTCATCCTAAAAATGAAAGGCTAATCCTAACTTATGTTTTTGTTTCATTTTGATGTTTCTAAAGAGCTCTTTCACTCTGGTTATTAGGTTTCTTTTAGTTTGAACTGTGTAGCATTTTTCACAATTCTTACAACTTATTTGGTATATTCCGGATCTGTTAATTGGTGGGATTTCATCTTTTGTTTTAGAATTTAGCAATTTTAAAACTGAGTATATACTAGTAGGTTCCAAGTTGATATTTTGTTTCTTATAGATCTTTCATTTATGAAATGTTTTTGGGTGGTATGTGAATGCACTGAATATGTTGTTGCTTTCTTTTTCTTTTCTAAATAGTTTTCTTAATAGTTTTCTTTAGTTTGGCCTTTTAAATTTTCTTAAAGACCAGGCTTTTGTTGCATCCATTTTCTTCTGCTATGTGAAGTATGGGTTTTTGTTCCTTGTAGTATTCTGTTTTATTCATGGGTATGCTGACTAGTCTATGTGTAAGACTGTTTATTATGGCATTTTTACGTATAACTGGGTTACAGCTATGATTTTTTATATAATTTTCTGACTGTGTTGGCTTTCTTAAATTCCAATTATTTTTTTTTTTTGTCATTCCGGTTGATATTTAGGTCCAAGAAAGGAAGTTGTCCATTGATTTCCTTTTTATTTTGAATTTGATAGTCTTTTCTTATAGATTGTGTAATTTTAATGCATCATTTAAGTGTTTAGGTATTTGGAACTATTGCAAAGATGTCATCAACATGCCTACAGCTAACTTAAAGACCCAGGGGAAGGCCTTTTGGTGAAGTTTCAAAAAACTGCCTACAAATAGTTTTTACAATTAATTTTGACGTCACTGTTACTAAATTCCTCCAATCACACATAATAGAAGAGAAAAATCTGAAAAAAGAGCAAAATATCAGGTAAACCTTGTCAAGATGTCTTATCCCAACCTGGGATGGAAGTTGATATTTAAATATTCTAAAATCACCTTTTAAACAGCATACAGTCAAAGTTTATGTGTTTTAAAAGAATCACGTATTATTTATATTGACTTATAGTTAACATGGTAGCAGTAGCAGTAGTACTAGTTTCGCCTCCATTGCTGCCCAGCACTTCATATAGTCTGTTAGAAAGATTTGTACAATCAGGATGATGTGTTGCTTTTTAGCTTTAGAATTTGTCGCTGTGGTAGAAAGGCAGTGAGTAAAGATTACATATCAGCAGTATGTGATAGTAAGTCTTACATCTCTACAATAACAATGAATGGATCAGTTTATAAACATCAAAGTTTTCTCTGTGGGTTTCAGCTACCTGCCAGTCATTAATCTCTTCTATAATAATTATACTGAAGACGGATGAAAAAGAAACTGCCAGCTGTCAGTAGAAACTTAATTACATTAATTTTTTCAGCATCATTTTAATACTAAGTTTTGCATAAAATAATGAATACTGTTTCAAGACTGGTTAATAATACTGACTGGAAGAGTAAGCAGAATATGCTAAAGTAATATACTCACCACATCTTTCGAGTACATCAAGGTGACGTGCTCACCATCATCTATAAAAAGAAAGAAACCTTTGTTCAGTATTATTGCCAAAAGAAAACAAATCATCTTTATTTATTTTCATTTTCTACATCTTATGATTTTCAATCCTCCTTTCCTTAACATGCTTTGTGTGGTGAATAATTTTGGTATCTAGACTATGATGCAAGTTGGCCCAGTGGTGCCCCATATCGTCAATTAAAATCAGCTTAGATCACTGGTGACCCCAAAATTGCAAAGCAATTAGCTTCAATGCAACACACAGTTGCTTGGTGGGTTGGTAGCTGAAAATAGGATTTTATAGGTATATTTTTGCAGAAGAGTGCTGCTAAAATCTGAAATGGGTCTAAGAACATTTAATTTTATTTCTGTGCACATTAAATTATTTATTTTCACAACAGTATACTTTCTTTCAAACCAAAATAAGCTTATCAAAATACAAGATCTTTACTGGAACATGAAACTTTTCTTACTAATAGTAAATACTGCAGCTTGGAGTCTCGATCTTGGACACATTTATCCTTGCCAAGCAAGGTGGTGTAAATTATTTTAATGCCCACTTTTAAATATTTTTGGGGTGTAAGAAAAGAGAGTATTTGTTCTCGTCTATGCTGACATTTGAAGTATAAGCTTTTGTGTGTGTGTGTGTGTGTGTGTGTGTGTGTGTGTGTGTGTGTGTGTGTGTGTGTGTGTGTGTGTGTGTGTGTGTGTGTGTTAATTTACGTCCTCCTATGTTAAGTCATATCGGACGAAATTCCCTACGAATATCATGTGTTTGTAGTTTTAATTCCTAATGAATAGTCATGCTTTGAAGGTTACCGAAGTTCCTTTTGTTACAGCAAAGAAAGAGAATTGTTTTCTCTCGCTTTTTTAAGTTAGTTGCTATCCTGATTTGAACTTGCTGCGGGTGTTCTGCTTTGTCTCGTAATCCTCTCGTGGTGAAAACAGATCATGTATAAGCGAGGACGTCCAAAATCAGTCACAACAGATGCATTGTTGTCAGATTATGGCATTGAGTATTTTTACCTCTAACGGCCGAATATTCATTTTAAATTGTGTGCAATAAATATAAGGGGTGGCTACCATAAATACAGATGTGTGTCTATAAGGGCACACAACCGCAGTGGTTATCAGCCATACAAATACAGAGGCATAACAAACGTGTTGCATTATATAAAGAAAGAAGAATAAACTATTGTATCAACGTCTAACATTAATTCAAACACATTACCATTTTCTGTAATATGTGCACGTGATAGAGCAAACATCGTTTCCTTGAAACCAGAAAATCGCCATTTCAAGCGCTTTCTAGAAAAATATATATTGCTATCCCAGATAACAATGTGCAAGCAGCTGCGTTACTAAGACGTAAGAGATTAACTAGAACTTTTTAAATATGTAATTTCACAAATGGTAAACAGTGGAATCTCATTTAGTTTAAACTGTGTCAATCTTATCATACAATATAGAGAAGTTTTTCGCACTACTGAAGAAGGTCTTACATAGATAAGGTTACTTCCGGGATTTTCCTTTATTCTAAAAGAGGAATGTCGGTTAATCCCCATCATTTCACATTATCGTTTCATATCATCTCTCATAAGAAGGTTTCTTTCAGGGTGTAAGGGTCGGCAGTTATCACCGCGGTGCGTGGCAGGAGATATGCTCTGAGTGAACCACTTCCTCCTCCGGTAAGTTGGTTGCCGGTCTCTGAACCGGCTACTGGGACCACTTCCAAACCACAGAAGGGAGGAATGTCAGTTGTTCTAGCCTACCGGGGGAGGTTTCCATCTAAGTATAATGTAGGAATCCTGCCCTCTACGGGCCCAAATGATCTCCCTGTCGACAAGCCCTAAAACATCACACACACACACACACACACACACACACACACACACACACACACACACACACACACACACTCACTACTGCCCTCTGCACTGTCGTGGCTCCTTGGACGGCCACCCCCTGTCTTCTCTCGCCTCATCCTTCCTCTCAGGGATAGCCCACTTGGAGCATAGTATGTGCATAGTATAATAACTGCAAATCTAATTGACTATGAGCGCTAGCCCATGCTCACGCGGGGAGCTGTACCAGCTGTAACTTGGCATGTAAGAGCACATTTTGTATACCAGTCACAGCATGTAAAACGTCATTATTTCCGTAATTAAACAACGCATAAAATATCACTAAAATATGCCATATCATTAAAATATTAACATTTTATCTTAATGTTACTAAACCACGAAACATATTTTTCAAAATCATCCAAACCAGTAACTCGCTTTCCAAAATGACGAGTTTTCCTCCCGGGGATTGACGTACAGGCACAGTGCCTTTTTGTTCGAATGAATTGCGTCATTACAAATTCGTGACACCTTATATACGCTACTTACAATACAAGCTTCCACGGTTACTTCCTCGATTTTTCAAACATCTATATTATGCCCTATATTCTGATTAGATAAAACCTTTTTAACCTGTGAATTAATCATTTCACGTTTATTAACAGAAAAGTTGTTTGCTCCAGATTCGATGGACATGTTCACATACTTGTATCTCAAACGCTGAGGAAATGATAAATATATAATTTAATTCATATATTAACGTATTTCAGCTCGAGTTTGAAACATGACTTAACACATGCCCACTCACTTTAATAATAAAATAACACAACACTACTCTGAAAATTGAACATTAGCTCGTTCCTGTTCAAAGTAAGCGACTTATATTTCAGAGTTCTCTGTATGTTTACGACAGTAATAAACATTTCTGTGTCGAATAAATGTTGACTGACTATAACCATGTGAAATTAAAAACAGACGTAGCTCGCGATACTCGACGTACGTGCCTGGAAGTTTCATGACACCGCAATTGTTGTATGTGAGGCCTGTGCTCCAAAAATCGGGTGCAGCAGATAGCTCGAAGTACTCAAAATGAGTCCAGAATTCGTAGGAAGATATAGGAACAATAACACTGCATTTTAAGGGAAGGATTGTAGACTCCTGACTGCCAGCTGTCTACAGTGCTTTAGTACAGTGAAGCGGTCGTCCCAGCCACCCGAAACGGACGAAGAATGCCCAACAACCATTTGGAAATGGTCGGATACGAAACCTTTCAGGCTATATTTTTGGGCCGTATCACGGTTGCTAGAACAATTCTGGGTTGGAAAACTTGATTCCCGAATCTTCCTATCATCATGTTCATTATATTTAATTCCTTTTTCCTTCTTTTCTCGCCGCCATAGGGGCTGCTGGGACTCTCATATATGGTTCTGCTATTGTCAAAGATCACTTGCTCCTCGAAAGACTACTGGTTCAAGACATTGACTTTTAAGTCCCCCAAAGAGAAAGGAGTGTGAAGAAAGAAACAAACAAAAGGATAGGAGAAAGGAAAGCATTCAAAGAAAGAAAGAGAGAAAGAAAGAGAGAGAGAAAGAAAGAAAGAGAGAGAAAGAAAGAAGGAAGGAAAGAAAGAAATAGAGAGAGAAAGAGAGAAAGAGAAGGAAAAAGAGAGAAAGAGAGAAAGGGAGAAAGAAAGAGAGAAAGAAAGAAAGAAAGAAAGAAAGAAAGAAAGAAAGAAAGAGAGAGAAAGAGAGAAGGAAGGAAGGAAGGAAAGAAAGAAGAAAGAAAGAAAGAAAGAAAGAAAGAAAGAAAGAAAGAAAGAAAGAAAGAAAGAAAGAAAGAAAGAAAGAAAGAAAGAAAGAAAGAAAGAAAGAAAGAAAGAAAGAAAGAAAGAAAGAAAGAAAGAAAGAAAGAAAGAAAGAAAGAGAGAAGGAAGGACAGAAAGAAAGAAAGAAGAAAGAAAGAAAGAAAGAAAGAAAGAAAGAAAGAAAGAAAGAAAGAGAAGAAAGAAAGAAAGAAAGAAAGAAAGAAAGAAAGAAAGAAAGAAAGAAAGAAAGAAAGAAAGAGAGAAGGAAAGAAAGAAAGAAAGAAAGAGAGAGAGAAAGAAAGAAAGAGAGAAAGAAAGAAAGAAAGAAAGAAACGAAGATAAAAAAGAAAGAAGGAAGGAAAGAAAGAATGAATGAATGGATGAAGAAAGAAGAAGAAAGAAAGAAAGAAAGAAAGAAAGAAAGAATGAATGAATGAATGGATGAAGAAAGAAAGAAAGAAAGAAAGAAAGAAGGAAGGAAGGAAGAAAGAAAGAAAGAAAGAAAGAAAGAAAGAACGAAAGAACGAAAGAAAGAAAGAAAGAAAGAAAGAAAGAAGAAAGAAAGAAAGAAAGAAAGAAAGAAAGAAAGAAAGAAAGAAAGAAAGAAAGAAAGAAAGAAAGAAAGAAAGAAAGAAAGAAAGAAAGAAAGAAAGAAAGAAAGAAAGAAAGAAAGAAAGAAAGAAAGAAAGAAAGAAAGAAAGAAAGAAAGAAAGAAAGAAAGAAAGAAAGAAAGAAAGAAAGAAAGAAAGAAAGAAAGAAAGAAAGAAAGAAAGAAAGAAAGAACGAAAGAAAGAACGAAAGAAAGAAAGAAAGAACGAAAGAAAGAACGAAAGAAAGAAGAGAGAAAGAAGAAGAAAGAAAGAGAGAAAGAAAGAGAGAAAGAAAGAAGAAAGAAAGAAAGAAAGAAGAAAGAAAGAAAGAAAGAAAGAAAGAAAGAAAGAAAGAAAGAAAGAAAGAAAGAAAGAAAGAAAGAAAGAAAGAAAGAAAGAAAGAAAGAAAGAAAGAAAGAAAGAAAGAAAGAAAGAAAGAAAGAAAGAAAGAAAGAAAGAAAGAAAGAAAGAAAGAAAGAAAGAAAGAAAGAAAGAAAGAAAGAAAGAAAGAAAGAAGAAAGAAAGAAAGAAAGAAAGAAAGAAAGAAAGAAAGAAAGAAAGAAGAAGGAAGGAAAGAAAGAAAGAGGTCACATTAGGACTTGAACCCGAGACTGATGGCTGAAAGCCAGGTCTTATGAACAGATATTTCATGGTTTACGGGTATGTAATCCAGAGTGTACCGTAATGAGTGAACTTTGGTTTATTTACCGTTGTCAATAGAGTGAGTTTGATCAAATATTTTATTTTTAGCAAATGAAGCGATTCCTGTAGTTACCGTCTAAGGAAGGCAACTAATAATTACATATAGTATATAAAATTATTCAGGAATGTTTTGTGATTAACACGTTAATAGCATTAGATGTATGGAATTGGGGACTTGGGCTAAATCTTCTTGTATTTGAAAAACTAGGCAAGAAAAAGTCTCATGCTTCCATTCAGGTATTTCTCAGTACATTTTTTAGCGCGCATGACGCTGTTGTGTTTGCATGCGCACCCCGTGCACTCGTAGTTCCTTCGCTTCAAATCAACAAACGCATTTTTGTCGTGAGGAGTAACTATTAAACCGAGCGTGATGGTTCAGGCGGTTCCGTCTACGGTCGGCATTTCGGAGAACCGGGTTGGATTCTCGTGGCCGACCTACGTGACCCATGGGTTTGTTCAGGGTTTTTCGCGGGTCGCTAGGTGAATTCTCGGTAGGTTAATTACGTCTCCCGAATTTCCTGCCCCTCATTATTATTTTTGTTTCTAGCGAATTTTTAACATTTAATAATTTTTTCACGTTATTTCTGCATATCAAGTAAGGGTAATCGTTTCCCTAGCTTTATATAAGAAATATTTCAAAATTCAGCGTTTTCACATACTAAAAATTATTTTTACCGGAATGTCTTATTTCACTGTATGTTTGTACTTCTTTGATCACCCTCGAGTTAGTGTAAAACCTTGAGTTGTGAATTTCATTAGTAGAAAGCAACAAACTAGTTTAGTTGTCCCTCGTTAACCTATGGCAAACGAGATACTTTCGTGCTTGTCATATTGTCATAAGTTGCATTTTTCTTTAATATATTACTGTGTTTGATTCCATTAAATGTACATACTGGTTGCTTATTTCAAATAATGTTATGACATGATCTATGACATTATTGTCTAGCCAGTGAACCTATAATTCAGTCCAACTATGGTTTTAGTCTTTATTTCAAATAGCCTTGCCCAGCTATTCCACATGGAAACTTGCAGTAAACGTCATAATGATTGCCAGGATGATAGGTAAAATCATGGAAATAAAGATGTTAAGACATGCAAAAATACAAGTTTATAATGAAACTCAACTCACACGTTGAATTTTCATGTATGACAAATCCAGTTCAAAGCAAGCTCAGTACGAACCAAAGGATCCTACTGTTTATTTCGTGTTAAGAATTAACAAGCATTCCAGATAAACTCTGTTACGCAATATATTTTATTCATATGGTTATGAAAATTGAAAAATTGGCAATTATCTTCGAACATATTTAGATACAACATGTTAAATAACGAACTCATTTATAACGCACAAGCAGCCCTTGGGAGGTGATTACTTCACGTGGGCGTTAAGAGATATGGGGCAAGCTTATTTGAAACTAAGATTACCTCACAGACGTATAACTCTCATGCCCAAGTTCTCTAATTACTGAATATGTGAACCTTCCACATCCAAGAAACAGACAGCGGTTGCATAGGTATGCGTCTAACAAAACGTCTGTGTCTCTATGATTTGTTTGGTTGATACTGAAGATACAAGGAAGCTGTAAGCGGATTACTTGTCATCATCTCTAGTCCAGAACAACACAAGCTGCTCCCTTAGGCTAATTGGGGTACAAAAATGTAACCCGAGGGAAGTGAACGGACTTCCGTGGGATTAGTCTAGCTTTTATGAATAATAACATTGTCATATTTGTACCGTTCGGATTGAATGCCTGCTTGTCAGGCAACCCTTATGACACGTGTACTACGTTACGTGTTTCTTAGAGCTGACACTTTAAAAGGTGACTAACAATACTTACGTCATGCTGCGCTTTAAATGAAACTTAAGTTCACGTACATGGTGCGTGATAGCGCTATATTTTATCTTTATATATATATATTTATGTTTTATATATATTTACGTCCTCCAACGTCGTCATATCGGACGATGAATGAAATGGGTAATATGATGTTCAAATGAACCCGGGGTCCATAGAGCTTAGAGTTACCCGACATTCGTCTTTAAGGATAAGGGAAAACCCCGGAAAAAGCCTTATCAGGTAACCCACGCTGACCGAGATTCGAACTCAGGACCTCTTGAACGTGAGGCAGATATGCTACCACCACGCTACCGAGGCGGGCGCCTTTTGTGTTGTCACCGTATGATACATGGCTTTCGTGCAGAAGGCTCAGTCGTGAATTTCAGTATAACATTTTTATTTGATATCAAGGTTTAAATTTGGTGAATTTTATTTCTGCACAACAAAGGAGAATAGTTTTCTTTTGCTTTGAGTCAGCCATCTTTCAAAACATATCTATCATGATTTACACATAAGTGAAATTAATTTTATTTATATAACCTATTCAGTGAATGACTTAATCACTTAAGAAAACCTTGAAGATACCCAAATGTAAAATTTCCAAAATTCAAAATTTTAGTCCAGTTCATTAGTACAACAATCAGGATCTAAATTATAATATTTACATCAAATTGCATGTTTATTTTTAAATTAGTAGCTCAGAATATATTACTTTTATTATTGCTTCTCCTGTTCAGAAAAGCTGCTCAAATTATGTAATTAATTGTAACGAAAACCATTTTTATAGGTAAACCTTTTAATGTTAGTTGTAGAAATTAATTTTACTTACCTTATTGTTTTGAGAAAACAAAAATGTTAAATCTGATACTTTAATTTTTTAAATAACATTAAAATTTTAGAAATGCTTTTATAATTGATGGAAATTAACCATTTCTTCACACTAGCCGTATATACTAGGCTAAGATCTTTGATAGATAGAGTCACCATGAAAAATTCAATGTCACAGTCGGGATATGAACCACGGATCTCCTGGTTTCCGCCCAGTCACTATAACCCATTGAGCTACCATGGTCAACTTGCCGTCACATTAAATTCTCCATTTGACTCGTGTATTTCCCGGTTTAAAAAAACAAACGGTGTATCTCGAATGTAAGAGCCCCTTGTAGTCTACCGGGGAAATACACGAGACAAAGGGAGAATTTAATGTCATGACGGCAAGTTGACCATGGTATCTCAATGGGTTAGAGCGACTGGACGGAAACCAGTGGATCCGTGTTTCAAATACCGGCCATGGCATTGGGTTTTTCATGTTTACTTTATCTACCAAAGACCTTAGGCTATATACGGCGAGTGTGAAGAAATGATTAATTTCTATCAATTAACTAAAATAATAAGAGTTAAGTGATGAAGCCTGGGACTCAAGTACATACGATAGTAAATCACCACAAACGGTGTGTGGTGCCCGCCTCGGCAGCGTGGTGTTAGCGTGTCTGCCTCGCGTTCAAGAGGTCCCGAGTTCGAATCTCGGTCAGGGTGAGTTACCTGGATAAGGTTTCTTCAGGAGTTTTCCCTTTTCCTGAAAGACAAATGTCAGGTAACTCTAAGCTCTATGGACCCTGGGCTCATTTGAGTATCATTTCACCCATTCTATTCATCGTCCGATATGACTTAACGTTGGAGGACGTAAATTACAAAAGAAGTTAATTTAAAACGTTTACCCTTTTTGGTAGTGATTTCTTGTTATATAATTCACAAATGGAACTGCTGTTCTGTCTATTTGAGTATCAGTGATGAGCATCTTATATGACCAACATTCTGAGTACAGACCATGACACTTTCAGTATTCATATTTGCTAGGGTCAACAACTTTTCTGTTCTTATAAACTGAAATTTTGGCCTTTGTTACCAGAAAGTTTTATTATTCAAAATATTAGTACCCAAATTTCTCAAATTATAGGACAGATTTTGTAGAACTTTTCAAAGTATATAGCTTTATCATCAATTTCATGCAATGATATTTGACATATGATATTTCATAAGTGATAACAATGCGCGCAGGCAGAAATAAATGCAATCTCGGAATGTTATTTTTAAAAAATGTTAAAATAAAGATGAAGTCGGAGAACAAAATCCTGACAAGAAATTATTTTACTATAATTAAACAAACAGTATGAAAACTCTCGGAATTGCGTCTAAAGGTGCTTTTCAAATGGTGTATAAAATTATAATTCTGGGGGGAAAATACTTCTCTGGTTTTGTTAAAAATATTCGCTTGATGTTATTAAAACGTACTGCACATATACGTTATATAAGAGTTTTAAACATATCTAAATTTCATAAAGCTGTAACAAAAATTAGGGAAGTCATTAATGTTCTGTGGTATGTTACGTTATAATGGACATCTTCATTTAAGGACACCGGTATGTGAAACGTCTTAAATATTTAACCAGTCATATCTGAATTAACTATCTCATTCACGTGAATTAAATGTCAACTTCTCTAATGAGTACTTCTTCTAAAAATGAGTTTAGAATTGATAGCAATTTTACGAATACAACATTTCTCTTTTAGAGTGTTAAAATAACTTTTGAAATGTTTCTGGAAGACCAATATTGAATGTAAAGATAGATTTTATTCAATTTCAGACTGCCTTATGTTTACTTTCAATCGCTAAAATAATTACGTCTATATTTTGGTAACAACCTGTTTCTTCTCATACCGATGACTTTTTGTAATGCGTTTTATTAAAGGTTTAGAAATTCGGTGTAGTAACTTTATTCCTATTTGAAGATATACTTATATCAAGTGTTAATATTAAAATATGCGTATAATATTCAATATATATATAATATCTGGAATATTTGCTAGATCGATTCTCTTCATCATATTTTATCTGTATATCATGTACTCTTGTTCCGTCCCGGCTAGGTAATTTCATTACCCAATAAAATGTTTATTTGTTAGTCAGTTGACTTCTCCCCTCTACACTGCCGCATGTACAGCACCAATCAGAACAGAGATGTCGATTCAGTCTGTGAGAAGTTTTCGAATACAATCACACACGCAAACGAGAACGTTCCAAACATCCAAGTAGTATTTAACGCAGTATTCACTATTCGAGAACATCTTGAAAACATCGGGAAATCGAATTCATCGATATTTCGCATTCGAATACTGCCGTAACTCTATAATGATAAGCAGACATCGGAGCTGGTGTGGGTTCTTTTTCGGTTCGTTGTCCTTTTGAGTGCTTGGTTAGGGATGGAGTATGAAGGGTTTGACGGTGAGATGGAAAGGTTGGTGTTTTGCCTAATTGTCGGTGAGCTGGGATCTCTTTCTCAGGGTTCGGTTATGAAAAGTCGTGCTTACCGTCTCACAATTCCTTTATTTTCTCTAACCTGGCTCTCTTTACTCGTTTGTTAACACTTTCGTTGCCGTACTAATTTCCTTTCCGTTTACGATGTTTTTACTTTGCTTTGCGAACTTCCTTTATTCCCTATATTTGCACTGTCTTCAAGACCAAAGCTCTAATTCGGACTGCAACATCGGATCCTACTTCTCTCCCAATAACACGTCTTCTGCCCGTCGTATGAAGTACCAGAGTGACGCTCTTTCCCCCGTCGTATTTTCAGCTTCTATTCTAGCTTTTCTCGCCTATCACCGCCCATTTTCTATTCCTTTACTATTTTACGCCTATCACGTGGTTTACTCTACATTTTATTGGCAGGGTTTATTTCTTTAATTTTCTCTTATTGGTCACCTCCGTCTGTCT
>CM060950.1:113050857-113072780 GCA_030765055.1 Mantis religiosa
TATAGGTAATAAGAACAATCATACAGCGATATTGTCCAGAATATTGGATGAGGGTTTTTGAGATGATACGGTTTCCTTAAAATTTTACGTATCAGTTTTAATGTGCAAAACATTCTACCGAAAGTAGGGTATGGCGACTTGTGTACATTAAATATTTCCAACATAAGATTATGCTAAATAACTAGAGCAATACGTTGCATAGGATTTACACATAAAATGACTTCCCGTAATGTAATAGAGCTGACAGCACTTCGGGTTTGAAGTTTTAGTATTAAAAGAAAAAAATGTAGTCCTTACTGAACAGAAAACACTTGAGTAATTTTGAAATATGTAATTGCTGCTGGATTAATAAGACATTTTATCTACTTTGTTTGAGGTATCGGTAAGCATGCGACCAAATACTCCCTTCTCTCGACCTAAAAGCAGGAATTTAAGGAATTCAAGTCTTAAAAAGTCACAATAGATTTATTGAAAAATCATGATAAACATGGATACATTATTGAACAGATCCAGAAAATAGTGAAAATTCTTCTTGAATGAAACCCCTTTATCCATTTTAAATGGATTTAAGTTCCTGCAGGCATATATGGTCATGAATTTGCTGACCAACTCGCCAAACAAGCAAGGGAAGATAATGAAACAAGAGTGATATGCAATAACATACCGAAGAGTGCAATAACAGAAGATGAGAGACAGAAAGGTATAAAAAAGGGGCAACAGCAGTGGACAAACTAAACAAATGGAGAAATAATAAAAAGCTCTTTTTCCCGCGGGTACAGAACAGACTGAAGCTCAACATTCCAGTAACACAAAACTTCACAACAATATTAAGTGGACATGGAAAACCGAGAGCGTGTTGCTACAGGTTCAGAATAATGGAGAGTCCAACCTGCACTTGCAATGATGGAGATAAGACGATTTATCACATTCTGTGCGAATGCCCCAAATTAGACCAGCAGCGCAATGACTTCAGAGTGGAAACTAAAAGCGAAAATAACTGGCCTATAAACCACGGTGATCTAATAAAAGAACACTTGAAACCATTGGTTAGAATTTGTAAATAAAATAGAATTTGAACAGTTATAGTAAAATAGGAACATAACTTGTAAATATATACATTAGTCAGTAATAACTTGCACATAATTAAAGGGTTATATAATCCATGTAATATTACTTATGTAATGGGGCATGGTACAATACAGCTAATAAATAAAAAAAAACTTAGAAAAAAAGAAGTAAAGAAAGAAAGAAACGAAGATAAAAAAGAAAGAAGGAAAAGAAATGAAGAATAAATGAATGAATGGAGAAAGAAAGAATGAATGGAACGAAGAGAGAAAGAAAGAAAGACGGAAAGAAAGAAAGAAAGAAAGAAAGAAAGAAAGAAAGAAAGAAAGAAAGAAAGAAAGAAAGAAAGAAAGAAAGAAAGAAAGAAAGAAAGAAAGAAAGAAAGAAAGAAAGAAAGAAAGAGTGAGAATGAGAGAGAAAAAGAGAGAGAAAGAAAGAAAGAAAGAGAGAAAGAAAGAAAGAAAGAAAGAAAGAAAGAAAGAAAGAAAGAAAGAAAGAGAGAGAAAGAAAGAGAGAAAGAAAGAAAGAATGAAAGAAAGAAAGAAAGAAAGAAAGAAAGAAAGAGGGAAAGAAAGAAAGAAAGAGAGAAAGAAAGAAAGAAGAAAGAAAGAAAGAAAGAAAGAAAGAAAGAAGAAAGAAAGAAAGAAAGAAAGAGAGAAAGAAAGACAGAAAGAAAGAGAGAGAGAAAGAGAGAGAGAAAGAATGACAGAAAAAAAGAAAGAAAGAAAGAAAGAAAGAAAGAAAGAAAGAAAGAAAGAAAGAAAGAAAGAGAGAAAGAAAGAGAGAAAGAAAGAGAGAAAGAAATAAAGAAAGAAAGAAAGAAAGAAAGAAAGAAAGAGAGAAAGAGAGAAAGAGAAAAGACAGGAAGAGAGAAAGAGAGGAAGAGAGGAAGAGAGGAAGAGAGAAAGAGAAAAGAGAAAGAGAGTGAGAAAGACAGAGAGAAGGAGAGAGAGAAGGAGAGAGAGAAAGGAGAAAAAGAAGGAGAAAGGAGAGAGAGAAATAAGGAGAGAGAGAAAGAAGCAGAGAGAGAAGGAAGGAGAGAGAGAAAGGAGAGAGAAAGAAGGAGAGAGAGAAAGAAGGAGAGAGAGAAAGAAAGAGAAAGAAAGAGAGAGAAAGAAAGAGAGAGAAAGAAAGAGAGAGAGAAAGAAAGAAAGAAAGAAAGAAAGAAAGAAAGAAAGAAAGAGAGAGAAAGAGAGAGAGAAAGAAAGAGAGAGAGAAAGAAAGAGAGAGAGAAAGAAAGAGAGAGAAAGAAAGAGAGAGAAAGAAAGAAAGAGAGAGAGAAAGAAAGAGAGAGAGAAAGAAAGAGAGAGAAAGAAAGAGAGAGAAAGAAAGAGAGAGAAAGAAAGAAAGAGAGAAAGAAAGAAAGAAAGAAAGAAAGAAAGAAAGAAGAAAGAAAGAAAGAAAGAAAGAAAGAAAGAAAGAAAGAAAGAAAGAAAGAAAGAAAGAAAGAAGAAAGAAAGAAAGAAAGAAAGAAAGAAAGAAAGAAAGAAAGAAAGAAAGAAAGAAAGAAAGAAAGAAAGAAAGAAAGAAAGAAAGAAAGAAAGAAAGAAAGAAAGAAAGAAAGAAAGAAAGAAACAAACAAACAAAGAAAGAAAGAAAGAAAGAAAGAAAGAAAGAAAGAAAGAAAGAAAGAAAGAAAGAAAAAGAAAGAAAGAATTAGACCAAAACTAGGACTTGAACCCGAGACTGATGGCTGAAAGCCAGGTCTTATGAACAGATATTTCATGCTTTACGGGTATGTAATCCAGGGTGTGTCGTAATGAGTGAACTTTGGTTCATTTACCGTTGTCCATAGAGTGAGTTTGATCAAATATTTTATTTTTAGCAAATGAAGCGATTCCTGTAGTTACAGTTTAAGGAAGGCAACTAATAATTACATATAGTATATAAAATTATTCAGGAATGTTTTGTGATGAACACGTTTAAACCGAGCAAGATGGCTCAGGCGGTTCCGTCTACGGCCGACATTTCGGAGACCCGGGTTGGATTCTCGTGGCCGACTAACGTGACCCATGGATTTGTTCAGGGTTTTTCCCGGGTCGCTAGGTCAAAGCTTGGTAGGTTAATTACGTCTCCCGAATTTCCTGCCCCTCAATTATCATTTTTGTTTCTAGCGAATATTTAACATTTAATGATAATTTTCACTTTATTTCTGCATATCAATTAAGGGTAATCGTTTCCCTATATAATAAATATTTCAAAAATCAGCGTTTTCACATGCTGAAAATTATTTTTACTCGAATGTCTTATTCAGTGTACGATTTTACTTCTTTAATCACCCTCGAGTTAGCGTAAAACCTTGAGTTGTGAATTTCATTAGTAGAAAGCAACAAACTAGTTTAGTTGTCCCTCGTTAACCTATGGCAAACGAGATACTTTCGTGCTTATCATATTGTCATAAGTTGCATTTTTCTTTAATATCTTACTGTGTTTGATTCCATTAAATGTACATACTGGTTGCTTATTTCAAAGAATGCCATGACATGATCTATGACATTATTGTCTAGCCAGTGAACCTATAATTCAGTCCAACTATGGTTTTAGTCTTTATTTCAAATAGCCTTGCCCCGCTATTCCACATGGAAACTTGCAGTAAACGTCATAATGATTGCCAGGATGATAGGTAAAATCATGGAAATAAAGATGTTAAAACATGCAAAAATACAATTTTATAATGAAACTCAACTCACACGTTGAATTTTCATGTATGACAAATCCCATTCAAAGCAAGGTCAGTACGAACCAAAGGATATTCCTGTTTATTTCGTGTTAAGAATTAACAAGCATTCCAGATAAACTCTGTTACGCAATATATTTTATTCATACGGTTATGAAAATAAAAGAATGGCAATTATCTTCGAACATATTTAGATACAACATGTTAAATAACGAACTCATTTTTAACGCACAAGCAGCCAATGGGAGGTGATTAGTTCACGTGGGCGTTAAGAGATATGGGGCAAGCTTATTTGAAACTAAGATTACCTCAGAGACGTATAACTCGCATGCCCAAGTTCTCTAATTACTGAATATGTGAACCTTCCACATCCAAGAAACAGACAGCGGTTGCATAGGTATGCGTCTAACAAAACGTCTGTGTCTCTGTGATTTGTTTGGTTGATACAGAAGGTACAAGGAAGCTGTAAGCGGATTACTTGTCATCATCTCTAGTCCAGAACAACACAAGCTGCTCCCTTAGGCTAATTGGGGGGTATAAAAATGTAACCTGGGGGAATAAACGGACTTCCGAGGGATTAGTCTAGCTTGTATGAATAATAACATTGTCATATTTGTAGTCTTCGGATTGAATGCCTACTTGTCAGGCAACCCTTTTGACACGTGCACTACGGTACGCTGACACTCTCTTTAAAAAGTGACTAGCAATAGTTGAGATAATTCGACTCTTTGCAGATATTAGTCGTGTGTAACAGTAAAAGGCCTACTTTTCTGTAACAAAAGTATAGCGTAATGACGTGCTTTCTTATGATTGTTAATTTTGTCAAGGTTTTAACATCGGAAAAGAGTTACCTCCGTCATGCTGCGCTTTAAATGAAACTTAAGTTCACGTACATGGTGCGTGATGGCGCTATATTTGATCTACTCAAAACCTTCAGCGTAATTTTCCTCTCTCTGAAAATTAAAATGTAGGTATGCTTGACTATTGAATGTGGGTTTTTGTTTCGGCATCTTTGCGTATTACAGGCAAAACGCCTTTAATAAACATAAGAAGGAACACAAACAAGATCAGGTTTGAGCTTATTTTGTGTGCCTAGATCTACGACGTGGGACTACTGGCTTTATTTCCCTTACGAAGGAGGATATGCCAAAAATTTTTACGCCCTAAGAAAATCCCATTGCTCTCCGCGGGGTTTGAACCCAGACCTCGGGAACCAGAAATTAGTAACTTACCCCTAATCCAGGAGAACGACACATGAAGTGTAAACATATTTTATCCGAGGTGGAATTAGAATCTCATTACTCAAAATTTAGTGAATCGAAATGCGCTTTGCATCATCATCATCATCATCATCATCATCATCATCATCATCATCATCATCATCATCATTATTATTATTACTATTATTATTACTATTATTATTACTATTATTATGATTATTACTATTATTATTATTATTATTATTATTATTATTATTATTATTATTATTATTATTATTATTATTATTATTATTATTATTATTATTATTATTATTATTATTATTATTATTATTATTATTATTATTATTATTATTATTATTATTATTATTATTATTATTATTATTATTATTATTATTATTATTATTATTATTATTATTATTATTATTATTATTATTATTATTATTATTATTATTATTATTATTATTATTATTATTATTATTATTATTATTATTATTATTATTATTATTATTATTATTATTATTATTATTATTATTATTATTATTATTATTATTATTATTATTATTATTATTATTATTATTATTATTATTATTATTATTACTGAACAGCTCTAAGGAAATATGGAACCCTCCGATCGCGCACGCATACACACATAAAATAATGTTTGCAAAACGCAATATATGAATGACAGGAATGTAAAGTAATGCGTGAAATGGGACTGAACATGTGACAGAAAAACGCATGCAACATTGTAAATATAGCTCAACAATGTATTAGAGAAGTTTAAAAATTGGTTGAGGTTTTGAAAACTAAATATAGTGATTATGATTAACTTGAAACATGTGGTAATGGAAATGACGGCGTATGAGGGTCATACAAAGATGATAAATTCGCTATTAATCCATTTTGCTTTCTGAAATAAATTTTTTCCTTGCAGCAGATACCGATTTGTTTCGTTGATAATGCAGCTATAGTGACAGGTGACAGTACTGCTTTCTACAAAACCTTGACCTCCTTTATCTACTCTCAAATCATTATCACAAGGATTCTTTGTGGTCTAACGGTTTGGGTGTCAATAACCAAGCCAGCCTTTTTAAGAATTTCAATAACTGGAAATAGCTTATTGTTAAAGTTAACTGTAGTTCAGTTATTTCTCGGATATTTTGCCAAAACCTGTTTCAAGAAATTTCCCAGTTTTACACATTATTTTCCTTTTTTGAGTCGCTTTGAATTCCTACAAAATTATAGCAGATAAAATTCCGTTAACTTTGGAGATATGTAAACTTCTATGACATCGATAAAATCGGATATGCTCTTATAATTTTGTAGATTACTAAACGATTGAACGAAAACTTATTGGCTTGGTGTAGTTTAACTATTTGTCAACATTAGAACGTTGTCAAACTGCTAATCGTTAAACTTTGGTCAAAAGTTTTAAAATAGGAGAGTTTGTCAACAGTGACAAACTGCTTACAGATTAAATACGTTAGACATTATTTACAGTCAATAGTCAATTGCATCTGCATCACCAAGTTTCAGGATCACAATTAGATGAATTTTTCAGTGTTTTGTTCAAAAATATGCAAGCAAATAAAGTACTTTTCCACCTAACATTTGAGAAATAAGATATCAATAACTTTGCACATTTATTTTAACCAGTGTTTTGGCTAAGAATTTTACCTCTCTGTTTGACAAATTTATAATTTCAGTCTATGAACACAGATGCGATTCTTAATCGCACCAGCCTGCATGAGAGTTGCTTATTTTAAGTCTGTGCCAAACAGAAGGGAATATTTTGTCTTTGGAGGAATTCAAAGAACCCACCCAATTTCATATTTATAAAGAAATGCCTGTATAAACATATTTAGTTACCTTTTGGCTTTCTATGATTCATGGTTTCTCTAAATCTTAGAAGTTTTTCACAGGTTAAGCGGTTCACTTATGTTTAGCATTAACATCGTTGGAATCCCACACCTCCGGAAGCGCTCCGAGCAGGGTGATCACAAGCGTGCAACGGTACAAAAGCAACTGGGTGTGATGAGAAGCAAAACTTCGGTTTGAAGCACTGAAATGACGTCTGCGTAAAATAAACAACGCTGAGTATTTGCCAGTATCCAAAATAACCACACTCGCATATGGAGGAAATGCCATATGGAAGTTTTACTCTCATGGGTTTATACATTTGAAAGTGACCTATGCAGAACCTTCAACCTCCGCCATCTACCTCAACATATTCAACTTCAACCTGTTACTTTTGTACGTCACTTATTTAGGTAACTATGTATAAACTTCACTCCAATTCCGGCAATCAATAATATTTAAAGTGATGCCAAACGTTCTTAAGCTACAGCTCCACTGCTTTAATGAGAAGTACTGGGTATACTGCACATTTTATGTAGCAATGATATTTATATTGACTTTTATAACCTGAGGTCCAAGCTTCACATTTATTACCTTTTATTTTCATTTATTCAATACTGTAAACAAGCATTACAAGATTTTTTATTAAGTTATTTCTGCAGGTTCGGTTATTTTCTTCCAGCCTTCAACTTTTGCATTTCTGCTCCTACATTTTTCATTTCTATAATATAGCAATTGGATATTTCTCAACTTCAATTATTATTAGTTCATGATCAACCTCCATTTTAACGGTCAAACACAGATTGAAAAGAAGAATAAACATCAGCTCGTCTTTCTCCTGTAAGTTGTCAGGCTTTATCTTGTCACGTTTTTTCATGTCCTTGTCTAACACGGTCTATTGAGTATCCTTGGTTTCCTTTCCTTTAAGTGGGTGGCAGCATATAAAGCCCTATTGTGTTCCCTAATGATCTGTGACAGAATGAGGGTAAACAGGCACCAGTGGTGTTGGAGTTCTTGGAAATGGAAAGCATTTTGCCAAGTTTTGCAACTGCGAAAATGATTTTGGAATTTTAGAAGCTGGTGATTATTTTAAACAAATTGCTAGGGACTGTCCTATTGCAGGCCTGGGGAAAAAGTTTTTAAGCCAACGGCATATTTGCCCTCCTTTCGTAACCACAAAAGCAATCAGATGTTAGGAATTTGTAATCCATGCTCCTTTTTTTTCTTTAGACGTACACTAGGTCCTAAATGCAAAAAGCCAGCTGTGTCCCTGTCCAACATAATTAGAAAAACTACTGCAGCTTCAGGCGTTTCATCTCTCATTGTGAATACTATGAAAATATTACACAAAGAACAAAGCAAAGCGTAAGAAAGTGGTAGTTTTATAGGGACTCGAGCGGGGAAATATCCAAATAGAAAACCCACAAAATCATGACTCCTGTGTCACTCCAATAAGACATTCTGTTTATTATCTCTATCGACTGGTCTTCTACACAGCTTAGAAGACATAAATAACTGTTTAGAAGAAAACTGGTTCAAAAGGAGTTAATTGAATTTGCAAAAATACTTTCATAGCGTGAAACTTAGGTTTCTAAACAACTCACAAGTTCCCTTTCTGATAGAACGGCCAGACATTATTAGAAAAATATTCGCGATTCTAAGAAAAATTAAGAAAATAAAGAGTTCCCGGTGTATTTATTTACTTAGGGGTAATATGGAAATATATATTAAAAAGAAAGTAGAGGAAGGGGACGACCTTGAATTTCCAACAGAATATCACAATGTTGTAGCCAGTGTAACTTTAAAAATTTGGTTTAATGATCAGTTATTATCTAATGTTCCCAAAATAATGTTATACTTATTGATAACGCATCATATCGTCCCTTGCAATTCAACAAGCCTCTGATACCATCACTTAAATTAGTAATACAATCCCGGCTCCGTGAAATTAAGATTGAATTCGAGATGCAATCCATCAAAACTGCATTGAGTGAGCTAATTAAGCTGAAAAAGTCTCAACTTTTATGAAATACATAGCTTAGCGCAAATACATGGTCATACTTTAATACAAAAAACTCTGTATTTAATTGCAACTGAAATTATACGGGCTTGGATAAAAAATGATATCGCAAAACACAGGCCTAGCGATGCAAAAATGTTTATCAATAGTACAGGAAGTTAAGTGACCGAAAAGAACTAGAGGCGAGCTTGTTAACATGCGAGAAGATAAAACAGTTTTACTGTCAAAGAATTGGATGAAATTATTGTTAGGTTCTAATTCATTTACAAATTGAATAAGATAGTAAAAAGAGAAACATTTTGAAATTTTTGACAATGAAGTGGAAGAGGAAAAAGAAGCATGTGTGGAAGATGAACAGGTAAACAAGCAACATCCGCCACTGGTGTTTCTGCCCTGTATAGTTGGTCATAAAAGAGGAAAAGCACAATAGAGACTGTAAGAAGTTAAAGTTCATGACAATACAGTAGTTCTGCGCGTGTACCTTTGTAAGCGCTCTGAGAAAATTAATTTGAGGTAGGAAGCACCAAGGTTAACCGTTATTGCTTTGCAATAGTCAAAGGAATCGAACGAATTGCACATCAAGGAAACCTGGCGCTGACGTTGTACAAATGAGAAAAGCAAGAAATACGAGAGACAAATATAGAATTCCCTTTTAGTTGTACATCAGTGGTAGCAGAATGTAAAGTTACTGCTTAATTAACTTAAGCGAGAATGCATTTGAAATATAAGCAATTAGAACTAATAAGGCAATGCCCGAAGCTCTAAGAACGTTGTAAACTTTCGGATCTCTCAAATAATTGCTTAAAATCTACATAAGTTACAGAAGAATTTGTCATTTCGACGTTAAAAATATATTTCTGCATGTACACATTTATGTCTACATAAACATAATACAATGACAAATTTATTTTTAAAAAGTAGCTTCAAAGTAATAAATAAATAAAAACTAAGAAAAAATAGCGAACACAAGACATAACCTCCACACTGTTTTAGGAAACGACTTAAGTCGGATACATACCTCTTTAAAATGCTGAAATTGCGAAAGAAGATTAGATTCTATTTAGATTATTATTCCTTCTGCTTTCTCTTCTCATGATTAGATTCTTTCTCATGTTATGTGAAATTCCTATTCTCAGGGTATCTAAACATTATCCGACTAAAGCTGCAGCATTTTCCAAATGCAAACTAGCTAAGACTTTCTTTAATGAACCGTCGCATCATCTAATACTTAGTTATTATTTGTTGTTGAATTCTGAAACCATATTAAGTTTTCGAAGTTTCTCATTCATAACCATCCAAAATAAATTTTTAACTACCATTTGAGTATTAAGGAACATAAAAATTAATTTTGAATAAAGAACAAGGTTCTGAGTTCAGTCTATGGGACATTTTATTTAGTTCAATATATTTCTTTCTCAAACCAAACAAACACTAGACACAACCGTACGCGGAGTAGCTCACCGCGTTAGTGAAACAGAGCTACCTTCAAGCAGGAGGCCTTTGCCCTTCAACGGACACAGGCTGTATCATCATCATCATCATCATCATCATCATCATCATCATCATCATCATCATCATCATCATCATCATCATCATCATCATCATCATCATCGTCGTCGTCGTCGTCGTCATCATCATCATCGCTACTGCTATTATTATTATTATTATTATTATTATTATTATTATTATTATTATTATTATTATTATTATTATTATTATTATTATTATTATTATTATTATTATTATTATTATTATTATTATTATTATTATTATTATTATTATTATTATTATTATTATTATTATTATTATTATTATTATTATTATTATTATTATTATTATTATTATTATTATTATTATTATTATTATTATTATTATTATTATTATTATTATTATTATTATTATTATTATTATTATTATTATTATTATTATTATTAATAATAATAATATTAATTATTATTATTATCATCATATAATTCACGTATTATGAGTTCTATTAAAGATCAGTGAAGAACAGAACTTGTAAGAAAACTTATGCTTAAGTCATCGGTTTTTCCAATACACCTATTTCGTATATCACTTAACACCACTTTTACCATTCCTCTCATAAACAATGGTTATGTCATATTTTGTATAATTTGAAAATATCAAATTCATGGTGCATGCCAAGCTTCATGGCAATTAGTTGGATGGTTCAGGATTCAGCATCTACGATCATGAATTATAACCAGAGGCAAGATTTTGTTGTGACAATTATTTAAATAATTCGCATTAATAATTCTAATTGGTGGTGTTTTGCATTAATTTCGCGAAAATTTTCGGGGGAGAATTAATGAGTAATGACATGTAACAGGTAATTGGAGTAGCACAACTGTTTTTTTTTTTTTTTTTTTTTTTTTTTTGCAAATTAAAACACTCTATTTGAAATCAGCAGATAATAGGTAACATGAATAAGATCAAATATCACACATCAGACATCGTCAAACTGCAGCATACAACAAGTTGTGATATTTTCGTTTTTCATAATGGTTTTGTTGTCTGTCACAACTAAGTTATATGTAGAGAAAAATCTCTCAGTGTCAGCGTTTGACATCAGCAACCAAAGAAATTGAGAGAACTTTTCACAGAAATTGCTCTAAGAAATAGCTTCTGCCTTCAATGACAAGAGTGCTGTTACTACATCTAATCTGTTATCGTTACCACCATGGCTTTGCTGTTCAACAATGTCACAAAGTTCTTTGTAATAAAGAAGCAAATCAGAATCACAAGTAATACCACTGGTTTTAAATGCTGTCATTACATGATTTAAATCACCCATACTTGATTTAGTAACCAGCCTAGAAGGTTCAAACAAATGACGTAGCTTTTATGATTATTACATCAGTTTCTTTTGAATAATGGAGTTTAATTTAGACAAAGTCATACGGCAGCAAACTTTTAGATCCTCTTCTACTGCTTTTCAAACACTGGGATCCATGATATGATGTACAAGTGCACTTACTCTCTTTCCAAAGTGACCACTCTCTAATAATTCACATTTGGTTCTCAACGAGTTAATTCGGGAAAAAACAAGATAGGCTACAGTTTTTATTTACATTTTAATATCGGGTCTGTTATCAACCTGTGGTTTTCAGAAACAAATATCGTTGCTGCTGTATCTTTACAATATTGCTGCACTTGGCATCACAAAAATTATCATTTAACAAATTTTGCGCAGGAACTGAAAGCTTTTCTTTTGGAAAAGAAATCGACAGTTGCATCAAAGTAGCTGGCAATGTAAACTACTGAATTAAATCAGCTAGTGCAGCGTGTCAGTACAGGCAATGGGAACACTTTCAGCTTCTAAATCTGGGTGGTTTTCAGTGAGGAATTGTCTGTATTCATTTTTTAACTTTCGGGCATTTCGGAACACATTCTTAAGCCCTGAGGAACAATATTTTCATGTTAGTGTAATATCTGAGAGTATTTTCCTAGAAGTTCAGTACCTCCTCAGTACCTTTAGTCAGCATAATAGGAGTTCTTGCTGTGTTCGGTGTGATATCCAATAAATTACATTTCCAGTTAGCATACGACAAACCTCAGTATCATGAACCAGTCGGATGCTGTGGTGTCAATTTATTGTTGCGCCCCTTACCTGTTATTTCAGTTCACATGATGTCACTGTATTATCTTTATTAAGTGTTAAATTTTATCTTACTTTTGTTAAATTTGTAAACATTTTTTCTGGCTTTTAGCTTCGTGCTATGAAGACATGAATGTTAAATTAAAGTTATATTTATTCAATTTGAAATAAATGTAATTTTTTTCTATGCAGAATAAGAGTAATAGAATTTTTTCATTTACCGTTAAAAATTATATTCTTGAAAAATGGAAAAATTCGCAAAAATTCGCGAAAAAATCGTTAAAAACAAAAACTCTTGCCTCTGGTTATAACGTTATAAGACCATGTTGGATAATTTATAGGTAGAATCTACATTCGGGAGGTCTTGAATTCGATTGCCGTGTTCGACCTTCTTTACCCATGAAGTTTTGGGAGTTTGTGAGTAGCTAGGCAAATAAAGTAAACAATTACTACATATCCCCTACTTTTCCCTCCATTTTACCTCTGCTCGTTTCATTCAACTTTCATCCTGGTTGCTATTTCAGAGATCTAACTGACGACGAGGTTTCGATGTACATAGGACAGTTTCTCCTGTTAAATTTTCGTCCTCCATCGAGAGAGGTCTTCGAGCCCCAGGACCACCCAGGAAATGCGTAAACCCGTAGGGGGAGGGATGTCGGATTACCAGCCGTTCCCAGGGAGTTCCAATCTGTAGCTGTTAGGGATTCTGTCCTCATGTGTCTTCTCTCCTCAGTTCTGACCAACCTTAGTATCCTCTCATTTCAACCTTCCCTCCTTGAGAGTGCCGAGTCAGAGGCATAAGCACAAATTTTTCTATCGATTCAGGTGATAAGTTCCCCTCAAAACCTTGCTATAACATCGTATACTCATATAACATTATAAAGAAGCGTAACTTAAGGTGAAGGTAACTTCTATTATACGTTACGTTGTTTACAAGCAAGCAGAGAGCATAACTAAGTTCCTGAAAGGTTGGGAAGGGGGGAGGTCGCAATGAAACTCTTTGTGTACCTATTTTCTAGTCAAATCGCAACGAAACAGCAACCGTGTCTAAAGCCTAGTTATAAAAACAGTCAAAAGCATAATTTCAGGAATCTCGGTTCTGGTCTAAGAAGGCAGACTTGCCTTCAATAAGAAGACTTATTGTTTTAAAGATGTAGCATTTATAACAAATTAGGCACGAAATTCAGAACACTGAACATTAGTGTTTTTACAAGAAAAGTTTTTAATTGGTTAGTTGAAAGACCATTTTTTTCAATCAGTGATTTTAAGTGTTACAGTACAATTGGTTATTAATTAGGATATACACATATTTTTATTCTGAAAACGTCCTATTCACGTATGTATATGAACTTTAGCAAATAAAAGTGATTTATTTATTATTATTTATTTATTATTATTTATTTAGTTCTCCTGCGTCGGGTAATGTAGAAAGCAGTTCTTCAAAATGTAACAACTCTACGTATTTGTCTCATGCCATTGTTTTATATATTTCAAAAACCATTATTGCACATTTTAAAACCCAAAATGTATAATAAAATCAAATGTAATTCAGATAACTATACATTAATACCTTAGGTAATGAAGCAACAGTTTCACACTTCCAGTAGCTATACATGCACTGTTTCTTTAGATTTTCCTTAATCCTTATAATGTGCTTTCGAAGCAGCAAATAGTGTGTTCAAATGTCCACCATACTTTTGTACACAGGTCACATCCCTTCCAAATTCCCTTCCCACCAGCCCTCGGTGTGTTCATATCTTGATTTACTTAAATCCCTGTGCCTTATCCCTACATTCATGGAAACATAAGCAGTAACAACGACGACCTAGCCAGAAACCAAAACCACTCTTTAGTTCAAGAGCAAATACTGACCTGCCCAAACGGTACACGGCGTGAGACTCGGCCAGTAAGTGACGTAAGGATCACGCTCTAACTCCTCTTACAAAGTGGTAGTTGCAGTCCAACTGCTACGATATTTGAAATATATTTGTGTTCTAAACTTATCGGGATTCGAATGCCGTTCAGCAGTCTGAGATTGAAGGACAATGCATGCCTTATAGACGTTCGAAATTATTGCAGTTAAGAAAGTGGAATAGGACACAATCGCTTATTGTGCTTCTAGAAGGGGTGAAGCGAAAGGCTCAAGAAGGAGACTAATCTGCGACAGCAGGGTTGAATTAAGGTGGGGTCCGTAAGACCCCCATATTAAATTCGATATTGGCCGGATCCCTCTTTCAGAATCATAACTATCCCCTTAAAGAGAGTGAACCCTTTCTATTCCGAACGCCAGGACAGAGAGTTCCACGGAAAGGTCTCCACCACATGTCTCGCTAGCCATCCACTCGCCTGATTCCGCCCTTCTCCCATGTCTAGCGGTAACATGCCAGCCACTAGTTCTCGAAATCTTAGATTCAAACCCGGCATAGGACGATAAATGTTTCAAGCGTTAAGATCCTTAGCAAGGCTTTCTTCGTAAGGGAAGTAACGCATCCCGCATCTTAGATGTAAAGGAACTTCAAGTCTGGTTAAGGTAAATCTGAGCAAAATTAAGGGGTCTTTCTACCGATGTGGTACCGAAAGCCCAAAACGATAATAGAGAGCGTCTATAAATAAAACTATTTCATTTTGAGCCTCATTATTCGAACCTGAAACACAAGAAAATTCAGCTCTGAGCACTATATAATCCACCTCAGCATTCGCTTACAACCAGGGAATACCACAGAAACTCCTGTGGTTAAACTGGCTAAGCCAAAGGGAATCGAACCCAGGAACTCCGGAATGAGAGTCTGATACATTACCGTGCAACCATCTCGATCGGTAATGATAGGAATGACACAACTTCTTCTATTACAAATAAATCAGAAATTACTAAAATATGGATTATGTACTTAAACATGCAAAGCTCTGACGGAAAATGTATGCTTATAAACTTAACAATTTAATGATCAAATAAGCATTCATGTCCTATAATAATACCTTTTAAATAAGAATTTAAAAAGCCATATAGTCCAAGGATGAGAGACCTATGGACTTCTAGGCCATGGCTTGGAGCCTACAGCCAATAACCAGAATGTGATCTAAGGCATGTTATGTGCCAAGATTCATAGCATTTCATTCTTAAATAAAGATAGTAAAAACAAACAAACAAGTGCACACACATACTCATATACAAGAAAAAGAGGCGTATATAAAATGAGAGTATTCCCCTCAGAAAAATTTAAGTTGCTTTGAACAAATAAGCTACAAAAATTAGAACTGATTTTAATTACTTGCTGTAGAAGACCATATGAGAAAATTTTTTGAAGAGTCCTGAGACTCCTCTTGATATTTATATCAAGGGCTGTGCGTAAATTCCTAATAAAACTCCTACACACTCTCCATACTTCCGGATTCTGGAGAAGAAATGAAGTGATCCTAGCTAGAGAAAAATTCCCACCCTCAGCCGGGAATCGAACTCACACAACAATGAAGACCATCCGCTGCTCTATCAACTGAGCTACCAGGCCAGCCTTTGCCGGTAATTCTCAATTAATCCTGGAAACAACTTCAGTGAGGAAGGACGGTCCTGGCGAGATTTCTACCTCAGGCGTTTCGTTCAGGAGTCTCTGCTTTAAGGACATTGCGCGCCCGTTTTGGCAACGCTGTCTAAGGAAGATACTCCGGTAAAACTTCTATTTAAGAATACAGTCCCTTCTGCTAGAAAAAAACTGGATTTCTAACTGATTTTAGAAACCTGAATTCAGTGCTGGTAAACTAAACTAGCTGCGTGTTTTGCTTATCTTCCTCTACGTATGCACATGAGCTATAATAAATACTCTTTAACTTTTGATGCATGATAACTATTGCGGCTGATCAAAAAAGCCTGAGATTGATTTTTGCAACGATGTTTATTACTGCAATTCAATGTTTACATTCTCAAATCAAATACCCCTAAGCTTTGCCTCTAGTGGTGCGAATAAAAAGTCACAGGGTGCAAGATCGGGGCTATAAGGTGGATGTGGTACACAGGTTATGTTGAACTGAGCCAGAAACTCCATGACTTGATTTGCGACGTGAGGCAGTGTATTGTCATGATGAAGTCTTCACCCAGTCAGAGAAAGCTCTGATCGTTTCTTTGCTATGTGCTTCCTCATTGTAGCCAATACTGACGTGTAGAATGTTGCTGTAACAGTAGTGTGAGGGGGAACTGCATGCTGGTAAATCATTCCATTACAGGAAAAAAATGTGATCACTATCACTTTCTCTGCAGATGGAGAAACTTTTGCCTTTTTTGGTGTTGGCTTGTTTTCCTTCAGGGTCATAATAATGCAGCCATGACTCATCACTGGTGATAATCGAAACTTAGTGGTATTCGATTTGAGAATTCTGAACCAGTGCTCAAGAAAAGTCATGCGATTGTCAAGAACCTGACAAAGAATGGTCTGCAGTACCTGTTCAACGACTGAAAGAGACGCTATAAAAAGTGCATTGAAGTAGAAGGAGACTACTTTGAAAAAGATCATGTAAACATTGAATTGCAGTAATAAACATCTGTGAAAAAGAAACAGTATCAGTCTTTGTTGATCGCTCTCGTAAATATAATCATATTTCAAAACTGACTATTACATTTAATTTTACCTAAATATTTACTTCCTTTTTATTTTTTGGTATCTACGATTTAACTTAATGTGAGCTAAAAATTATTTACTTTCCTGAGCTCAACAACCAAGTGTAGATAATATCGATTCCCACTTTACCACCAAGTTTGAAGTTGGTGACCTTGTTACCACAACCATCATGTACAACAGATGATATTAGGTTACTACTTTTATTTTTATGTAAATATTATATTTGTCATCTTCTCTCACCGAAAAGGTTGTGCAATACACGTGGGTTAAGTTATTATAGGATCTCATAAGCAGAAAATACGAGACGAAGTTGAGAATTTTAAAAATTTTCCCTGTTGTTCAAAATCAATTTTTGTATCGCTAATCATTTCAATCTGTTTAAAACTAGATTCATGCATTGTAAAAATAAGGAAGAAACAAACATATTCCAACAGAACGTTCTTAGGCGGCTGGATTGTTGCAAAAATGTCATGAATGAAACATATTTCATGAGTGAAATAGTTCTGTGAACAAGCTATGGTCTTTGTAGTTTTTTTTATAAAAGTGAGCACTGAATATTGTGTATTGATGATTAAAAATTAGTGTCAGTATCAGTACCAAGAAAAAGAAGTACCGCCCTATCACTATTCAAGAGCAAACTGTAAACAACCAATATTAATAGCAGGATGAATTTTTAGTTTATAGTAACCCATGTTGAAGAAATCGATTAATAAGGACTTTGATTGTTACCTTATGTATGCATTGCCTACTTGATACAATACTACGCAATGATATAATTGCGTAGATATAATATTTGGTCTTTGAGACAGCAGCTATAAGTTCCATTGCCAACTCAAATAAAAGCAACCAAAAAGAACATGTAGCAGAAGGTCTTATAATTTTAGGGTTTAAAAGGATATTAGAATGGGACCTTTATAAATGATTACTTTTCAATGGCTATATTACTCATTGTTGCTAATTGTTGGAATATAGCACCCGTAGAAAACAATTATGCAATATTTTTGATAACTATAAAAGCTTGGTTTTAAACCTAGACTTGCATAAAATCCTAATAATATAAACATATTGCAGTAAACGTTACAAAATCATCAATTATGTTCTTCTTGCGCAGTTTTTTAATATTTCCTTGCACGTTATATGCATTTTACCGATCAGTGCACTGGTAGAGAAACGCTTTAAGCGACAAGATGCAAACCTGCACCTTGACACAGTTTTCTTGGTTAAGGTCAGGTAACAAGCGATCTTATACAACATCCCTATCGATTGTTTTGCAAGTGTTTAGGCCGGAAAGGATCGCTGCCACTTAAGATGCCGTGATAGCACGCGTACTTCTGACGTCGCCATTATTTGCGACTTGAAGCATGTCGATCAGAACACTCTAGTGAACTTGCACGTTGCAATTCAAAATTGCATGTATAATTGCCTAAGTTTTGGTTTATCACGTGTCTTTGTTGTCATCATCTTATCATATTATGTTTGAGCTGGAAACATTTCATTCTTCTTTTCCTAAACCTAAATGCGGTAGGTACAAGTATGGCACTCCATCCAAAATTTCGATTTCTGAATTAACATAAGTGTCTCAAATTTTAAAATATGTGTATTTTAATAAAAAAAATTGCACGCATGGTGGTGGTAGCAGTAATTAATTATCGTTTTTACAGGTGGTTGCATACTGATGATAGGTAAAATAAGCTGATAATTGCAGAAGTGACATATAAAAAGTGTTTTGTAATCACTTCGCTACGTTATGTATTTCATAATAGTTACTTCAACCCATGATAACTCTTAAATATTGGCAACGTTAACTAGACATTTTCTAGGATATGAATCAAGAATATTTTTATCATCAGTTTGTTGATTATTGTATGATCGTAGTGGACGAGGGTAAATCTCTGAACGTACTCAGTAAAGCCTGGGTAAGATTTTTCCTAATACATTGACAAATAACCCCGTGTTTCTAAATTTCAAATGGATTTATCACACAAGTCATTTTTCCTTGAAGTTGGTTTATCCGAGTAGCTACGACGTGTAAAGGTTTGCCTAACCAGAACTGTTAAGGGAACTCCATACCGACAGGGAGGAGAACGTGCTAAATAAAAGACCAATGCTAGAAAACAAAACTAAGGTCCTATAATCGGTAGAGAACTTGCTGCTCCAGGGGTACGAGATTCGATTCCTAGTGGGATCGGGAAAGGATTTCTTTTAATGAGGGACGTTTTACAGTGTGCCCAGGTTATGTTTGAATCTGAATGGCATGTATGCACACATGTGTGTGACTGTCTGTAAAGCTTCTATAAGTTTTAATAATGAATTCGCACATAAAAATAATACAGGAATGAGGCTGGGCAAAACTCTGAGTGTAGTGCTAAGACGTATAATTATATTACAATTAACCAACAATCACCACAACATCTACAGTGTTGCTCCAATTGTAATACAAAGTATAAGATTAAAAAAAAGGTATATTTTTATGTTTAAAAAGGTACTGAAAATTGAAAAATTCAACACCATATCCGGGATTTGAACCAAAGATCTCTCTTCTCCGTACGGTTGCTCTTAACCATTGAGCTACTATGGCTAACATGCCAGCATGATATTAAATTCTCCAAATGATTCTATTTTCCCGGTAAAACAACTGGGGGCTCTCATACACAAGGAGACACACACCTTTTGTGAGTGGCGACTTACTATGTGTAAGTACTTAAGTCCCAGGCTTCATAGTTACAACTATTTGGTAAATTGATTGAAATTAATCGTTCTTCCACATTAGCCGTGTGTAGGCGATAATTTAAATAGGTTGCTCTTTAAAGTATTACTTACACATGGCTAGTGTAGAAGAACGATCAGTTTCAATCAATATTTATGTATTTACTTAAACATTGTGTTGCAATTAAATTATATTCGTTTGGTGTATTATTTAAATGGCATATTTAGACATTTCTCATACACAGCTCATTCTGTAGATATTGTGAAGTTTCTCTATATATGTCTAGGAGCCCGATAAATTGCCTTAATGGTGCTCTCAAATATAAATACCATAATTAGCACTACAGTACGCTTAGGTGCGATGTGATCCTAACCACAAAATTTATATTTTTATTTATGAACGCTATAGTTCTCAGTATACCATTCTATATTGGGCATGAAATACCGCTTAAGTTTGCTCAGAGCCACCTTTAACAAGCTTGAGGTTCTGAAACGTGCTGTAAACTTACAACACGGAACCACACGGCTTTACTTTGCTTCCGAAGGGAAGCCATGCTAAGAATTTTTACACCTGAAAAATTCCATCGCCCTCTGCTGGGTTTGAACCTGCGACCATGCGAACCAGAGGCTAGCAGTGATACCTTACAAATCCTCAATTTCCCATTAACGATATCTCTTTTCCAATGGAGTTATCGACGAAACAACATTCATCTCCCCAAAAAGCCTGCATGATTATGTCTCTAATGTTAAATTTTTCTTTTAATTTTTTCGAACTTTCTAAAGTTGCTTATACTTTCTGTCTGTATTCACAAGTTGTTCTTTTCTAATGCGCAATAATTTGACCAAATCTTCTTTTTAAGAACATTATACAAATACTCGTTTCTGAAAATTGCTCGCATAAAGCTGTTGGTGTAAATGCAGTTTGTAGTGATGCTGCTTCAGCTTCCTCAAAATCCATTATGTTGAAGTTTTTGAATCTCCAGTTTAGCTGCAGCTCTCCTTTGCTCTAATTACGACGTGAAGAACGGATAGTTAAGAAATAATGATAATGATAATAAATAATAATAATAATAAATAATAATAATATTAATAATAATAATAATAATAATAATAATAATAATAATAATAATAATAATAATAATAATAATAATAATAATAATAATAATAATAATAATAATAATAATAATAATAATAATAATAATAATAATAATAATAATAATAATAATAATAATAATAATAATAATAATAATAATAATAATAATAATAATAATAATAATAATAATAATAATAATAATAATAATAATAATAATAATAATAATAATAATATAATAATAATAATAATAATAATAATAATAATAATAATAATAATAATAATAATAATAATAATAATAATAATAATAATAATAATAATAATAATAATATAATAATAATAATAATATAATAATAATAATAATAATAATAATAATAATAATAATAATAATAATAATAAATAATAATAATAATAATAATAATAATAATAATAATAATAATAATAATAATAATAATAATAATAATGTCCGGAATAATCCACCAGTTATTAATTGCATCTCTGCACACACGTTGATGAACATGTCGATTTACCTAAATGATCTGGCTGAACTTCAGGCAGGCGACCACGCAACTCTTATCAGTAGTATGGAGCCACCAAGTAAGCACATGCACAGTGAAAGCACTACCTCAGTGGTCTTTAGCGTCCTACCTGCACTGCAACTTCTTTCGCACTTCTGTGTGCGGGAAGTATAGAACTGCAAAGAACGGATTATATGGGCAAACTGACATTAAGGTTTCAAAGGTGTTTCCAAGCCGCACCGTACTCGACCCTTACCAAGGTGGCCCGAGTTCAATCTCAGGCGAACGCAAAGTGAGATTTGTGATGGATAACACGGCGCTGGGGCGGGTTTTCTGCGGGATCTCCCGTATCCCCTGCCAGCAGTCCACCAATTGTTCCGTCATCACCTTTCTATCATTCATTTCACCCTCACACCAGGCATCGGGCTCATCAACCGGCCTGGTTCTCTATCAAATCCAAAGCTTCGGTTCCTCAGAGCAGACTTTAAGGGATAGAGGAACAAGACTCTCCTAACACCGCGATAAGTGGTACTCCAGGGATAAG
>CM060950.1:113073780-113111280 GCA_030765055.1 Mantis religiosa
CTCGTGAGTTTTTTTTTTTTTTTTTGTTTTTTTTTGCGCTAAATTTCCTAAATCACCAACAACACATTTTATATATGTTATGATCGACATAATATTGAGTTGTACATCTTATATCGTAAGTGACCTTACTTGTGGATATACGATTGCATCATATAATTTTTCGTTTTTGCAAATCAGTCACTCGACATGTTCTTTTAATACTTTTGATTGAAAACTTAATTCTTTGTGATAAACGTAATATGTGGAAATATTAGAGGAGCTACCTACTCAGCTCTCCTATGTAAATCCGAATCATGAGTTTTCTGGTGTGAACTGATATGATAAAATAAGTCAACTTCTTCTAAAGCCTTAACATTCAAAACATAATGCTAACTTATGCACGCGTCTGTTTCTTTTGAGGTATCCCCTTGACATTGCTTTAGGGAAGGTCATTCTATTATCCTGCTAAAAGTTCTGTTTTCCACTGCACCTAAATATATTCATTTCTACGAGACCACTTGTATCTGCAGTACTGCGCCTAATGAACAGTTTCATTGCGGTTACAGTGCTTTCTGTTGCACGGTCGTATTTGTTCACCACTTTGCTAAACAATTCTAAAATTTTAAAGTTTTTACCAGACTATGCATACCAGATAAAACTGTCTTACATTTCTACCGACTGCAAGCAAATATTGCAAATATTAGCGTAACTTCTTAAACTGATGCTGATTTACCCATCCTCTCCTGTTCCCCCGTATTTTAAATAATTAGTTTTAGTTTTGTTGCTGTTCATCCTTATAGTGTCATACAGCATTTTGTAAACATATTGGAATCGGTACATGGATGCAGCTGACATTTCATTGGCGTCAATTTGAATAAAATTCGTCAAACAGTTCAAAACTTTATGATACGAGTAAAAAATTAAGCGTAGTTGAAATAGGGGTTTTGAACCACGGCTTAAGATTCCTAAACATTCTTAACTAAATATATCTACTAAAATGAAGTATATACATAATTGACCAAAAAGTCCGCATTGAAAATATCCTGTAATGTTGCATAGATTTCAATCAAATTTTAACTGTGTCAACAGACTTTCTCTAAACTTTTGTGGACAAAAACGTTAAATTCCGACATGCAGTGGTTCCCCTAAGATGAAAACCATGTTTGAATCTGCCCACCTAAGTACCCAGTAATGGTTTTAATATATTAATCAAATTTTAAATGTTAAAATTTTTTAACTTATACAGAGAGATAAAGAAAGCATACTACGTGGTGCCCTGCAGTACCTTGCATACCTAAACTTCAAAAGAGGAATAAATTTAAAGAATGTGCATTTAATCCCGCATCTTTCAATGATGGAAGGCAAAGGTGTCTAAAACACATGAACTTTACCTGTCTTCTCTCTTCCTCACTTAAAAGGCTCTAAAGGTTTTGATTAAAATAAGTTTCACACAAAAAGGCATTGAAAAACCTTTAAATGCCTGTAAAAGTGATTGCAAACATTTTATAACCCATTAAAGCAACGTTTAGTCAAAGAACGTTCTCGCCACATCAGCCGACAAGAAACAATTGATTCGTTTAATTAAGATTTTTGTTTGACTTTTAAGTTGTTTCACTTATTCGTCATTTAGATCTGAGCTCCTTTAGAACAACTGCTGATCAACACGAATATTCACTCGTTTTACAGTTTGGTGTGGTACAGTTGGCATGTACAATTATAATTCTCTTTCTCTCTGACAACCTCTCGTTCATACTAGATCCTATGGAGAATAGGAATTACGCCTGTCAAAAGAAAAATTCTCGCCCTCCAAGTGAAAATCGAACCCACAACCTCTGAATTTCAAGGTTAGAATGCTAACGACCGCACCAACAGGCAATCAGGGGTTGAAGTGTAATGTAGCACATATATAAGTAGTTCACATTCACTTCGCATTCAGTTCCTAGGTTCGAATCTCGGTCAGGATGAGTTATCTGGATAAAGTTTTTGCCGGAGTTTTCCCTTATACTGAAAGATGGACGTCGGTAACACTAAGCTCTATGGACCCTGGACTCATTTGAGTATTATTTCATCCACTTCTTTATCATCCGTTATGACCTACGTTATAGGATGATAAAAAAGGGTAAGTAATACGATAAAAGTAATAATAAGCTTCTAATATGCTCATGATCCTGGTAGCCAAATTATTAAACCAAGTTAACTTTTTTGGAGAAAATTTTTTATAAAAGAAACAGAAATAATTTTTGTTATGAAAATGCCTTTCATGCCAATATAATTTTGCAAATAAATTGTTTCAATGATGACACTGACTATCCATTACAAATGGAGATGGGTTTATGTAGGTATCGGAATGGAGATTTACAGCATCTTGGATTCCCGTATGAATCTCTCGACTTAGTATAAAATTCAAGTTTTTTATATTACAAATCTTTGCAAGAGTTCACGAGAAACAAAGGTACAAATCCAAATGTACGAACGTATATCACATTTTATCTGAATTTACATTTCAGAATCATAAGGTACACTTACGTCCCTGTTGGAAGTTCACTGTAGTTTTAACTTATTGTACATACAAATGCATTTCTTGTGAAACTGGAAATTTAGTGTTCTTATGCATTTAATACTTAAGTAATGGCAGAGAAGGTAATCACACTGATCTGAATTTTTGGATAAGTTGGGGCATAGCGTCCAGAGTTTTTTAGGTTGGTTGTTCATTATTAAAAACTTGATTTCGATTAATGTCATAAGACTCGAACTTCACCGAAGGTGGGATTTTAAGGACATTCACTAGCAATTGTAATCAATGATTGGTTTGAAAAAGAAAACGTGAAATGTGTAGTGTTTAACGCCCGCTTTTTACTGCATACGGCATCGCAGGCGATGACACTGATGATACATGAGATGAAAATGGAGCACAGGTGGAATGAGATGGCGGGGGAAACCGGATATTCCGGAGAAAACCCGCCCCAGCACCGTGTTGTCCACCACAAATCTCACTTTGCGGTCGCCTGGGAACGAACCCGGGCCGCCTCAAGTGGTCTAACCACTGAGCCACGGTGCGGCCGAAAAATAAAATGATTGCTTAAAGGGGATATAATACGGAAATGCAATAAACAGTTTTAGCGATTATAGAATTGCGTATTTCGATTTAGGATAGATAGTACGTATATGCTGAACTTCCTTAGACCGGATAGCTCAGGCGGTTATACGATGATAACCGTACTTAACTGTTACTTAAGCAAATGTTGGGATGCTCACTCTAATTATACAACAATATGCTTTCAATAATTTTCCTTTTATTTCATTTTGCTTTTCATCTTTCAGGTGTGCTTCTATGTTCACAGTGTACAGTGGTATCACACAGATGGCGTGGATACGTGCGCAATAGAAAGAATACTCCCCGTGTACACTAGAGGTCTAAACGGGTCTCTTCCCCACCGTATCTGATGGCTCCAACATTGGGACGGGTCATCATGCTTTGAAATGTTAGGGACTTCCCCACGTCTTTCTGGCTAGAATCTGTGGTGTCCCTCACTTCATCCCTTTCTCCTTGGCAGGGGGGGTAGGACCTGTGTAGGTCATAGTGCGCGAGGTATCTAATTATTTTATTGTACTCGTAAGTGCTAAAATGACTTGACCAATGATATGTATCACTATCGTTAATGAAAATCCCAGAAATGTCAAACAGCATTATGAGGGATTTAGTCTGAAGTTTTAAGGTAAATATCAGGCGCAAGAGAATCAGAAATACGTGACTTCAACATTATATAATTCCTACGAAAAACTGCAGCAATCCTTATGAGCTTGCAAATAAATTCATCCAAACCCAGAACATGCAAGTCAAGGGTCCGTACTATCATAATTAGAAAGCTTCAGATCTGTCTTTTTGAAGCGCAAATAGAAATGAATCGAGACTTCTCCTAACATGGTTCCTAAATTACATTTATGTTTGTTAATATGGTGAATAACCACACACTTTAACGGGATGGTATATGTGATTTTCTGAAGTTTTCAGCAAAATTAGGCAACAATATATTTTTAGTATTGTCTTAGGTAAATATTACATATATGGTTTTAAATTTCAATGTGATATCCCCGGTCCGCCCCAAATTATGTGTGTGCTTGTTTGTTTGTTTGTTTGTTCTGCAGGAGGATATTTATAAACTCATTCAATAGGTCTATTTAGTGATGATGCTATTAAGTTATTCTGTAAGGAACATATAAATCCTTTGGTTTCTAATTATTTCACTTTCAACCGCAATTTACTATTCCACGTCTTCTGCCTCACAAGATATAATTTTAGAACTACGAAGACCGCATATATCAGCTGAGAGGAAGAGAGGCACTGACCACATCTTGCTCTCCAATAGGGCAACCCACTGACGTCTGTAATAGACAGACGTGGAGGATGCAGCGGGCAGGCGTTAAGTCTTAGCCCGAAATGGGCAGCTGCGCCGCGGGGTTAGTTATACTACAAATGACAATTTTTGCCATATTTATAATAAATTTCACTATAGCATCCCCTTAAGAAATAATTCTCAACGTCTTCAAATGCAGTGACATTAAGTTAATCCCTTTTATATTTACGTTGACGATAATTTATTCTGTGATGCGGGCAAAAATTTTAGTTTGCTGTATTCATGGTTTTGAGCAACGTATTAAAACAGAAATCACGCTGTTGCAAAATATGCAAGTATGAATGAGGTTTATCGTTTAAAAACCTAGATTTCTAAACAAAGAAATAAAACTGTCCAAAAGAACTCTTTACCATTAGCAGAGCTTATTGAAATAAATTCATGGCATATAAATATGATTTGTTTGTTCTCTTCATACATAATTGAGCAAATGTCTACTGCGTCGAGAGTGTAAAATTTTGAAGTAACAAAACTGCGTTAATTTCTCTGTATCGCCGATATGTAATTTTTTTTCAGCCTCCAATTTCTAAGCACTCCATCCATCACTAACAAGCACATACACACTCTGCTAAAAGAAGCAGTCTGAAAGCTCAGGAGAGAGCCGCTAGAACCGTTTTTCTTTCTTTTTGAAGTTTCCAGAAATGGCTATAGGCCGTTGACAGCTGCATGAGAAGTAGCTGTCCGGAAGAAGGGCACGCGTGCGGTGTATGTGTCCAGGATACAAACTTGGCAGTCTTCCACACTCTCACAGTCGGATGCTTGATAATAAGATTGCGAAACGCTATAGGTCACCAAGAGGAAGTAATAAAGCACATTCGGCGACAGGTGCACATATTCATCAAATTGAATGCAAACTAAAATATAATTAATGACATTCTGCTCAATGAACATTCATTTTCAGAAGCATACAAAAGCGCTAAATACAAAGACTCTCAAGTACGCATGTCTAATGTTATCCATGGAAAATTCCCAATCCCGTTTCCTACAGCTAAAAAATAGAAGGAATAAAAATAATTAATTGTTATAGATTTATAATCGACTGGCATTTTGCCCTTTCGACTAATTAAGGACTTAAACGTAACGTTTAAACAACTGCATACAGGTGGAAGCAAATAGCATGTGAGGTTTTCGGAGTTTTTCTAGTTTAAGTGCCGCTGTCCAGACAATTAATTTAGATTCATTTATAATATTCAATTTAATTCTTTGAAAGTAAATGACGAAATATAAAGACCCTTTTCTTAAAATAAATTTAGTTCCAGTTTTGGGGTTTTATTAATTTAATATATTCCTGATTTTCAGAAACTGACATTGCATTCCTTAATTAAACTTTTCCACGAAAAAGAAATTAATTTAAATAAAACTTTCATCTAAAAAGAATATGCAGAATTTAAAAGTTCATTTTAAGGTGTTTGTTTTGAGTGACATTTCACATATGAATCTGTTTTCATTTTTTCGAAAATGATCTTCTTTAAAAATTAGGCAATTACGCACATTCACAGAAATCAATAAGCTATTTCACATTAAACAAAATCTTTCATTGTAATTTTAAGTCAATTGCTAAAAATTATATAAATTAACAATTTCTCTTCTGAGTACTCTTAAATTAAAAATTAAAATCATAGTGCAATATTCAAGTAATATTTTATCCGTTACGTTCATATTTTTCGAGGCAATTCCTGTTAAGCAGCACGAATAACTTTCGAAAGTTTTTCAGTATGTAATTAGAAGAAAACCACATAGAAGAGACCGGGGTGAAAGTCTAACATTTAAAAAGGATTTTAAGTGCTCCATCCTTGATATTTTTCCTTTGATAGAGGTGATGGAAAGTATAACGAAGGGATGTCGAGTTTCAAAAGCGTATTGCTAACAACAATCCAACGGAAAACAGGAAATATTTTGGAAAATGCTCATGTTATGAAAAGTTATTGATCAAAATACATAATTTAATGAGATCTAAATAATTCATGTAGTACGTTTTTAGTTTATCATTTAGGGTTTTCCAGTTATAAAAATGTTACACTTAATTTCTCTATACTTCTGCAAACCTTTCTTACAAAAACTTATTGCTTTAAATAAATATTTTGTTTACTATCAACACTGTGGGGCTGTCGCTTTAAAGCGCACTTAAAACCATCGATCTGGGCAGGGTTTGAACACACGACCTTGGGATGCGTAAGCCAGTCCCCCCAACCAACTGAACTACCTAGACTGACATTATTCCTGTTCCATTTTGTGTTAATTAGATAAGCATTTGTAGAAAACACCTCATTGTAAATTTTCTTGAGGTACAAGTGGAATGTAGAAATACAGTAGGCTTTAAGCGATAGTTGAATCTTTCAAGGGCTCAGTTGGTCACTATGTGATGGCTTGGAAGTTTCGTTTTCTTACAATAATCAAGAAATAAAAAATTGAATAACGTACTCCTATACGAGAAAAGAACAAAAAATTCAAACATGTAACAAGGAATATCTCAGAAGTGGTTTAATCAACTCAGAAAAACGCATTTAACATAAATTGCGTATTTAAATGAATTATACAGGATGTAACAAAAGATTATGTCAAAACTTTGGGAAACATTTTTGTACATAGAGGATGAAAAAATATATGAACATAAGTGCGACAATTGTTTATTTCTATGGTAGACTTCCTTTTCTACAATTCTGCTTACACGGTGAGACATGTAATACGTGGTTGTCCTATGGTCATAACCCCACAACAGGACAGTGGTTTAATTGCACAGTAGTAAACATTGGCTTTACATCTGGTTAAATAGGGTGGAGGTGATGCATTTCACCGTTATTGTCATTGTGCCACAGAACGTACGTAGTCGTACTCAGTTCCTCCTCATTTCAAGCTTTGTGTCCGCCGGTTTCTCAATAGCAGGTTTCTGGTGAATGGATAGGAAGCGGTGGAGCAATTCCGTGGCCTCCATGATCGTCTGATTTAAACCCACTAGATTTTCATCTGTGGGGACATTTTAAAATCTCTTGTTTATGCAACTCCAGTTTGAGATGCAGCGACTTTTAGTGTTCGTGTTGTGGAAGGCTGCCAGAAAATATGAAATTCTCCAGTCCTAACTCGGTGCGAGGGGAATCCATGCGACGGCAGGTTGACGGATGCATTGGAGCTAATGAAGCAAATGCTGTGATTTCCTGTTCTCTCACGGTTCTGTCATTGAGTGTTGTTTATGGGGTTCAACTGTAGAAAAAGTGCTATAAATAGGAAATAAGCAAATTCTGGGCATATGTTCATATAACATCTTTTATACTCTAACCGTAGGACACTTTTTCTCAAATTTTTGACATTCCTTTATGTTACACCTATATTTTTTTTTCTTTTTGATGTGTAGTAAGATTTTGTTGTTAAGTAAGAAGTGTCTGTCACAGTTTTACCAGGTATGCAAAAGCCATTTAGAATGAGCAGAAATTCTAAGGACATTCCCAGAAAATTCAAGGTATACATTAACTTTTGCATGAAAATATCTTAAACACATGACACGTTAAACGACATTTTCAAAATGTGTTCAAAGTAAAGAATTCTGATAATTTTTAGTTATGCTGTTCACAGACACAAACATAACAGAACTAAAATAGTTTTATATATTCTAAAATTATAAAAATATTTTCTAAAACTAGTTTTATATGTTCAGGAAAGGTATCAAAGTATTTAGGTATATCCAGTGAAAACTTCGTATCCAAATATTTGGAGAGAATACAATGCTTCCACTACTTACTATAATTACACTATTTACGAAAGGAATCAAAGTATGAGCTTTATTTGACATGAAAGAACTTCAAATATATGATGGTCTTTCATATAGAATTCATCATCATCATCATCATCATCATCATCATCATCATCATCATCATCATCATCATCATCATCATCATCATCATCATCATCATCATCTATTATTATTATTATTATTATTATTATTATTATTATTATTATTATTATTATTATTATTATTATTATTATTATTATTATTATTATTATTATTATTATTATTATTATTATTATTATTATTATTATTATTATTATTATTATTATTATTATTATTATTATTATTATTATTATTATTATTATTATTATCATCATCATCATCATCATTATCATCATCATCATCATTATTATTATTATTATTATTTACTATTATTACTGTTATTTACTATTATGTTTATTATTATTAAATGCAATAAATTAACATTATAATTGGTTGCAACAACAAGGTATTCGAATGCGAAATCAATGTCATTTGAATGTATGAATGTGTGGTGTTTAACGCCCGCAGGCGGTGATACTGACACATGAATTGAAGATGGCGCACCGGACGAATGAGATGGTGGGAGAAACCAGAGATCCCAAAGAAAACCCGCTTCAGTGCCGTGTTGTCCACCACAAATATCACATACGGCTCCCTGCGATCGAATCCCGGCCTCATAGGTGAGAGCTAAGCGATCTAGCCGCTCGACCATGGCGCGGTCTATGTAATTTGAAACTTGCGTCAGAGAGAATAGAAAGGTACTAATATTTGGATTTTCTCTTACAGGCAGCAGCGAGAATAATTCAAACTGCGTATAATACATAAGTTAGTCTAGTCTGGAACTGCCTAACAAACCCTGTACGGTTTGCAAAACATAAGGTAATCCTTGGGTGGGTGCCTGCACATGAGGGCATTTAAACAACGGCAAAGCACATGTCCTTGCAAGGAAAGGAGCTGCTAAATCATTTATTGGAAAAGAACCAGAAATACTTTTTGAAGAATCATTCCACCGAAGGCAATGGGTTCCAACAGAAGAATGCAAGCACAGTATGCGAATTATGAATAAAACATCCTCCTCGTGCCCGCCTTGGTAGCGTGGTGGTAGAATGCCTCCCTCGCGTTCAAGAGGTCCCGAGTTCGAATCTCGGTCAGGGTGTGCTACCTGGATCAGGTTTTTTCCGGGGTTTTCCCTTATCCTGTAATACGAATGTTGGGTAACTCTAAGCTCCATGGAGCCCGGACTCATATGAGCATCATTTCAACAATTCCGTTCATCGTCCGATATGACTTAACGTTGGAAGACGTAAATTACAAAACAAAAAAACAAAAAATCAACCAAAAACAAACATCCTTCTCACTTATAAAGATATCATAAATATCAATATATCAATATCAATATATCAATATATCAACTTAATAATTGGGCTATTGACAGACATTTAAAAGATACAGATACATACGATGAAAATCTTGAAGAGAAAACTAGCAATGAATGAGAGACTGCTTCTGGCGAAAAATTAATAATACATAAACCTTGGTTAAATCTAAGAAACGATCAAAGGGAAACGCACCTACCACATGTGATAACAATGCCAGAAAGCGTTAAAAGAAAATACTGGAAGAGAACCAAGTAGTCATACGTAAGTTAATGATAAAACATTATATATGTTTTATATTCCATCTGTGATGTTGCTTGGATTACCTATTCAGACAACATTAGCAGTGTTTAGGGAACAGCTGTATGTTTAGGCAGCTAAGAAAAAGTACTTCACAACTAACTGATTGATCTAAACTTTCATCTTGCAAAACCAAGGAAGTACGTTTAGTCTTCTATTATTTAAGGATTCGCCTCTTAAGACAAATGCTGCATCTGTAAGTATTCTACGAGATTTGAAAGAATGGGTGATGCAGAATCAGTCATTCTATCCACTTAATATAACAGGGTTGTTGTCAACACACTGTGCACGGTATAAAGGCTAATTTACGCATTTTTGCAGTTTATATGCAATGTAATTGGAGTAAATAAACTAGGAAATAAAATCTTGAAAAGAGTACTTGAATCTGAACTTTGCCACCATTCAAAAGAAACATAGCACTTAATTCTGCAGCAAACGTGAAGAACTATCAAAACCATGTGTCCACGTTAAAGACCAAAGGCAACTTTTGTTGACAGTTTGAAACCAAAAGATTAGCATTTCGATTTGCATATTTAACATTTAAAATTTGCAATTTAGCATCTCATAGCATTTTGATGAAGAACAAAACCGATAAACACGCAATGGATTTTTATATACTTAACATTAATACGAAACTAAAATCATATTTTTAATAGCGAAATGAAGATACATAAAGTAAATTTTGCATTTAAATTAATACAGGTTGAAAAACGAAGAGAATCATGAACTAAAGTATACGCACCAAAGATACGGACTAAAGTATAACACAGAAAAGAAAACAAAGGCTAAACTAGAATAATAAAAACAAAATACAACAAAACACTAACATTATTGAATGGAGCTATATAAAATATATGAATATTTAGTTCTCACATTTCTGTGCGTCGTTAAAATCAATTGCATTTACTTAAATATTTTTCAGCATCTATAGTTGGGAAATAATTCATGTAACTGAAAACAAAACAAAACCTATCAATAATAACAATTGTTTTAAAAGATGGGTATTCCCTTCCTTATAGCTTAAATCAAGTTTATCAATAATACTCGGTTAACAATGGTGGGATTAAAACCTTTACCAACCTCTTGGGAGATAAGGTATTTGTTGCATTTTATTTTAGTCGACTATTCTATTTTTCGTTGCACATAAAGCATTCAATAAATGTAACGCTATTTTTATTTTATAATTTAAGTTGAGAAAGATTCTATACATTGCAAGCATGTTGCATTTATATCACGTATTTCCTCATTTTCAGCCAATTTCTTATTTTATCGCATTTTCAAAACACATTAAACAATGGTTAATAAGGTCTTGAAAAATGAAATGCAATAGTAAAGGCTTTAATATCGCATTTGCGAAAAATCATGATCCCTATTATCACTACTTACCTGCTTTGTTTGAACGCTATGGCGAATGCTGTATCATTAGCAAATTCATGTCACCGTTAATAAGCTGTACGTGACAACTGCAGGACAAACTCTCTTCTACCCCTCACTTCGTAGATGTGTGTCACGAGGGATTTGTGGAGTGAGAATGGCTGTGCAGAAACTCTTGACTTGTCTGTGTTGAGCCGCCATTCATTTAACTGTGTCAAATACACTTCCGGTTTTAAAACTGTATCAGATCCAAAATAGAAATTTAATGCCGTACGAAAAAGATAACTTGAAAATTATTTTAACCACAATGTACGAGGGCTGTTCAATAAAGAATGATCATAATTTTTAACGTTCATAATTTGTTGTACTAAAATTCAATCTTATTATATTCTGTTAGTTTAACGTGAAACAAACACGCCGTAGTAGTTTCAGTGTTGGTACTCCTGGTTCCCGCCTGTGAGAAGCAGGCAGGTTCAGACATGTTCAGTATCGCCTGCCGCTGCAATGGGGGTAACACGCGAGGAACAATATGCGGCTTTGAAATTCTGCTTTCGTCTCAACAAATCTTCAGTTGAGGCTTATGCAATGTTACAGGAGGCCTACGGAGAGTCTTTTCTTCCCTACAACATAGCTCGGATGTGGTTTAAACTGTTTAAAGAGGGGAGACAATTTCAAAGGAAGGTGGACCCGGTGTTCCAGTTACTGCTCTTATGGAAGAAAACATCAACACTGCTGCTGTTATTGTGAGAAAGGATCGACGAGTTACCTTAAGATCATTTTCTGAAATACTGAACATCTCATTGGGTGCCACCCACACGTTGGTGACAGAAACATTACACATGAGACGTTTTTGTGCGTGATGGGTTCTAAGACAGTTGATTCCGGAAGCAAAGGACATTCACATGCAGGTCTGCATGCAGTTAAAGTTCATGTTAGAGGAAGATCCGGAGTTTCTTTCAAACGTAATCACTGCTGATGAAACTTGGCTACATCATTTTGATCCTGAGAGCAGTGTGGAAATCTCCTTCATCATCAACCCCCAAAAAAGCAAAAGTGGTTGCCTCTGCTGAGAAAGTTATGGTCATCTCATTCTTTGATATTCATGAAATGGTTTATCAGCATGTTGTACCTGCACACACATCAGTAACTGAGCAATAATATAGCGATGTCCTGAAAACATTGCAAGTCTATATCAGGTGCAAAAGACCACATTTCCGTGAAGCACGCTGGATGCTGCACCACGATAATGTGCGGCCGCATATTGCCAATGCTGTTGCTGAATATCTTGCAAAAATCAACGTGAAGTGCATCCCTCACCCTGCCTATAGTCCGGATTTAGCTCCATGTGACCTTTTTCTATTGCCTAACTTGAAGAAACGCCTTCGCGGGAGGCATTATCCATCATCAGAAGCAGTGGTGAAGGCTGCGGAGGCGATTTTGAAGGATCTCTCCAAAAATGGTTTCCAGCATTTCTTTGAAGACTGGCAGAAACGCTGGGACAAGTGCATCGCATTCAGGGGAGACTATTTTGAGAAGGGCCGTCAAAATTACGAGGATGAGTAAAGGTACGTTGTCAAAAAAATTGGGATCATTCTTTATTGAACAGCCCATGAATATTAAGTGAATCGAATGAAAACGTTACAAGACCTCAGATTCAACATTTTAAAACAAAGCAATATTTAAGCATCTCAAACTGTGTGTGATAATTTATAAATAATAACCATAATATTTCTGCAGAATTAAAGCAATGTATCCAAAGCATCAATTAAAAGACAAAGACATTAGTATATCTTAAATTATGTTCACAGCCTAAGATTTTTTTTTTTTATTTTTTAAATAAATGAAACAAATAGTTTTTCATCTTCGCCCTTAAATTATTCCTGAAGAGGAATAATTTACTGCATTCCAGGATACAGTTTTATACACATCAATATAGAAACCGAACCACAAGCAAGATGAGTTTATTTCATTCCAATTTCAAATGTAAGAGCCTTTGTAACCAGAGATATAGTCGTACTGAGGGTAACACAGTGCTATACATTCTGATTCAATATCCCAATGAGACTAGGTCAATTCCGTGCACTTCTTATTTACTGATTGTCATTTGTTAAGGTGAAACCCCTGGATTTTAGGAATAAAGATATTCAGAAAATTCCTAAAAAAATGCCTGGATGTATACTTGATATTCTATATTGATACCATATTATAAACAATTTCAAATGTATAATTGTATTAGTTTATAAAATACTACCTCATATTATGAACCTAAATTATGGAAAGTTCTTTAAAAATTGGTAGTACCATCAATGAACTTTTGGTTCTCTTCTAATATGGTCTGTCCCCTATAGAGAACATACTAGTTCAGAAGGCTGACAACAAAATAAGTTGTTGACTGTGACAAGCTGGTTTCGAATGCTGGTAATAAACTAATTAACTGAATGCTTCAATTGTTTCTTAAAACCGCTTTTATTTTCTATACACATTCTAATTTTAAACGCTGATAACTCGTAAAATTAATGTTTCGATCGCTTCCATGAAATCGCCCGCTGTTTCCATTGCAGTGTCCTAATCAAAGTATCTCAGTTTACCCCTATACAACAGAGTAATCATGGAAAGTGTAAAGCTCGGGCAATAAGAAGAAATTGATTATTTACTATTAATGATTAACTTAATTAGTCTGGCCTTCGATTAAGCTAAGAAGCTGTCGATATAATCTGCATGAATCTAGTGGAGGAAAGTGCCACCTTCAGTGTGACTAATATAGTAATTTCCAAAACAAAAAAGAGGTAGTTTTCATTCACAAGACTTTCTTTTACAAGATATTCTAACAAGAATGTATTCTTCCATTGTTCTAGTCCTCCAGTTTCTGGAACTGTGCATTCACTTAGCTTTTAATGTATTTTTTTTTTTCTAGTCATTTCATTTCACACTGTCACTTCACTAAAGTGAACTAATCCACCGATCACTGTCACTTCACTCTAATGTTGACAATGCTTTCTTCCACACCACAGGGGAGTGACGAAAGACGCCCGATGGACTGTTCACTGTCTGGGGAGTCGTCCGCGACATGTCTATTACCGTGCAGTAACAGCACTCGCTGCACGTCTTTACAATCGTCAGAAACTTGCTCAGAGAACAGAACGCACTCACTCGCTTACGTACTCACCGGCTTCGCGATACTCCTCCGTTAGAGCTCACCCAATTTGTGAGAGCGTTCGCCTATACAGCCGTAGAAAGTTTACAGTTAACCGAACGTTCGAGAAAGAAACATATCCAGAAATTTCTAGTTATCTAGTAATAACGCGCTGGAGGACAGCGCGGCTTTTCTGTTTACAATTATGACTGCCCATCACTGACCTCCCGATAATCATGCGTCACAATAGAGATAAGCTTGCATTACATATTTAGTCATTTTTTGTAGATCTTAGAAAAATGAAAACGCCTTAAGTTAATCAGAGATTTAAAACGTAGATCACTATGTGATGGCTTTGAAATTCAATGTTTTTTAATGACCTACAGATACAAACTAATACGGACTTATCACTTGAAGAAAGTTGTGTATTTGAAAATTCAAGCCAATAAAAATGGATATTTCAGAAACGGCGAAAACCACGACAAAATTAATTCACATGGATAGTGTGCTTGAACCAGATCCATATTTTTGTTCAATAAGAATGTGTCTTTTGTGTTTACCAATTATACAAAGGCTATTCAGAACGAAGGACTTCATATGATCTTTCTTAAAATATACAAAATATGTATTTAATATCTCACGCAAAAATATTGTCGTGACGTGAGACGGATAGCCTTAAAACCACGAAAACGCGCAGCGCTAATGACATGCCGAGGAGAGACGGGGAGGAGAGAGAAGTAACCAGAAATTACTGGACCCCTTCTCCTGCCGCCTTGAAAGACTGTGATGCTTCGTTAATAGTGGGGAAACTTCTAGATACTGCAATTTGTGTATATAAGTGAAGTATTGGACGATTAAGTCAGTGTTTTTTCGTTTTGTTTTGTTTTTTGGGGGCAGGAAGCCGTAAGGAGTGCAGTTGCTAGTGAGAAGTGTGCAGACAGGCTGGAAGATTGCGTACGTGTGTGAGTTATCAGAGGTATACGAAGCGTGTTTCTGCGGAAATAAAGAACGGTCTGAATTTCTGCAAGTTGGACTTTTGATTCTATGAACCCACAAAGTCACAATATTATACATTATCAAACAATAAAGATAACTTTCCAGTGGAAAGGGTAGTTTGGGTGACGGATTTTTATGACAATATTCGTGTCGCATTCATGAAAGATGCTGAACTTAAGTGCCAGATTTTATATACAACAAAATTTTCGTTTTTGAATTAGCGTTCACAGACACTCATACACAAGCATACACGCGCACGCGGTTTTTAAAAATCCTTTCTTTAAGTCAGGGGGTTTCTAAGCAAGTACTTCCGGGGAAATTTCGGTGTCGAATTTTAGCTCTATCATCTATAAGTAAGCAGGCAAGGAACTAGGAATAATGATTCCTTATGCACTTCTTCGAAATTGCATTTGTTGTAATCAATAGACTTAAGCAATACTTCAGCGATATAACATCTACTAATTCTAAACACAGTAATATATGTTCATTATTGCATCTTGAAAACACACGCCAAAGTAGATGTGATGTTTCCACAATTCCTTTGGATGGATTCCTTCCCAACAAAGGAACCACAAACAGGTGTAAGTCGTCCACTTCCACTTAAATACTCATAATCGATGCAGTAAAAGACAAGACAGCGAGCTCCTTTCTTTCATTAAGAGGCGAACATAAAATGAACAAGAATTGAAAATCCTTGGTAGATAAGGAAGGTAAAGATACAAACAACAAACACATTTAGCAAATTCACGTACTTACTGCATTTTAATTGCTCAAATCGGTTTCTTTTGGGATCTTTTCTTTTTTCTATGCGTTTGCACACTACTTATTTTTGAATTTCAGATAATAAGCCTCTTCTTTACTTAAAAGGACTACAGACTAAGCGGAATTAAGAGAATAATAATAATAATAATAATAATAATAATAATAATAATAATAATAATAATAATAATAATAATAATAATAATAATAATAATAATAATAATAATAATAATAATAATAATAATAATAATAATAATAATAATAATAATAATAATAATAATAATAATAATAATAATAATAATAATAATAATAATAATAATAATAATAATAATAATAATAATAATAATAATAATAATAATAATAATAATAATAATAATAATAATAATAATAATAATAATAATAATAATAATAATAATAATAATAATAATAATAATAATAATAATAATAATAATAATAATAATAATAATAATAATAATAATAATAAAGCAGAAGAATAAGAAAGAGATTTATTCCAAAATTAATTGAAGTAACAGGCTACTAAATAGTATGCAAAAACAAGGAAAGGAAATCTGGGAGCATGTACTTTGAGTCCCAAATATATCATTGGACAGTCCAGATGTGTTACAGTTAGTTTCCCAGCCTATGAAAACTTAGAAACTTCCGTATTTTGAGCAGAATTCCAGAAACCGTAAAGCATGGGCTAATCTCTACTTTATCTCGTGATTCCTAGTTATATAGAACATAGGAAAAGTTAACTATTTTCAAGCTTTCCTTCACTATCTGTACAGTAGAGGTTACGGGGACATAGCCTAAAGCAGACTATAGCGTTCACCGGATATCGAGTGGTTTACTTCCGTCCAGTCCAAAGGAAGGACGTCAAACAGCTTTAGGTCATTCTGGGAACTGGAGTATGCGGTAGTCTCATTTTATTTCTTCCTTACTTCAAAGTGGACAATAGCTTTTCAGTAATTACCCACCACTAAGTGATTTTCAGAGCACTTGCAGTGCAATTTTGTCTGATCCTCTCAAAGTTTTCCTCGTTTTGCAGGAACGTATATAGTGTACCATTGCATTTAACGAGGAGAAAATAAACAGTGCTTCGATGATATTCATACCCATATTTTATTTGATAAAACCTACAGATAATGAAGTATAGCTGTCTTAATATATTGTTCATGAATATATATTTTATATCTGAAACGCATGCTAAGCTCGGTTCTAAAATGTATTACAGGAAGAATTTCGAAAGAAAAGAGTGTTTAAGTGGATTTCTATAAAATTAATATTTTAATAGCAAAGTGCACAAACTTATTTTGGTAGAATAGATTCCAAATTTTAAAAAACCTATGCGTCAGCTATCTATACCAGTGGAGGAATATCTATATTATACGGGGATAAATGACCACACTATTTTCGTATTCCATGAATAGATTTAGTAGGTTGTTAAGTTAACAATAATAATATAATACATGGTAAATGTTTATCAGTTAGTAATCACGTTTTGTAGGTAATCGTCCCTGTAGAAAACAGTTCAAGGAAAGTATAAAACAAATATAATTTCATATATTCAAGACATTCTAGGGAAACAAGGCATGCGAAAAGACGATTAGAAATTGACTTTTCGGGAGCGTACATCGCTCCCATCATCAGAACATTCATAAAAAAGTTATAGACACTAAATAAAGATAACACAAAAGATCAATAACGACAAAACACTACCAATACTCGCATTCCTGAACAAAAGACTGCAGTAAATTAAATACTAGGTAATTTACTTCTAACAGTCTTTTGTTCAGGAATGCGAGTATTGGTAGTGTTTTGTCATTGATGATTTTTTGTGTTATCTTTATTTAGTGTCTATAACTTTTTTATGAATGTTCTGATGATGGGAGCGTGGTACGCTCCCGAAACGTCTATTTCTAATCGTCTTTTCACTGGCTTGTTTCCCGAGAATATCTTCAATATATTCGTCACCAGGAAAGCTTCAGGTCTTATTTTAAATATAATTTCAATTGTTGCTTATTTTAGCTATCCCACAAAGCAAACAAACGTCAATGAATAAAAAGCAAGTTTCATGAAATCAGCACTAGGCAACAAACCAATACATTCAATCAATATTTTGTAATCTTTAAGCAAAGAACAAAATGTTTGAACAAATTCATGAAACAATCGCTACTGACCTCATCGGCACTATCTACCCTCAACTCAGAACCAGAGTTGCTGTTTAAAACAGGTCATTTTCAAACCATTAGGATTAGTATTACCACGGAGGGGGTATTTGGCACCGAAACCTGTGGCTTACTGTACCTAAGCTCCAAATGGGACAACCCGGGAGGAAGAATGAGGTGAGAGGAGACAGGGCAGCTGACTCAAGGAGTCAAGACAGCGCCGAGACACCCGCCGCCACTTCTACCCTGAAAGAGACCAGATGAAAGATGATGTGAAATGATAATGGAGATGAAATGGAGAGAACGGAAGATCGTAGGATCTAATTAACGTACCCAGCATTCGCCTGGCGACCCAGGAAAACCCCTCGAAAAACCCATGGGTCAGGTAGGTCGGCCAGGGGAATCGAACCCCGGCCTCCCGGATGCGCATCACAGACGAAACCGCCTGAGCCATCCCCTTGATTTTCAAATCATAGCCTGCTTCAATACTGTGTATTGTTGAAGTTTAACTTACTGCTAGCCTTATCAGCTTTCTTCTTTGCGCTCTCAGAAGAGAAAAGTTAAAAAAGTGGTGTTAAGTTCTGGTGTTTTTCCTGACACATTTCAAAGATGGAACTGGTGAGAGAGCATTCAAAACTTTAGCGGGAGTTTGAACCATAACGTGCTTCGATGTACCTGCTTGTGACTCAAGATTTTCTTGCTCACGTGAACTTTGGTTTCCTCTGTAAACTTCAAATCGATTACTTGACTTCCTTTCTACAGTTAAAGGCTCATCTGTATCTTGATTTACATCTATGAATTAAAAGCTAGGAATAGCGACATGGATGCAAGAGTTATATGTATATTTTTTAAACGGTGAATGGCATTTTGAAGAGTGACTGGTTTTTTTCCAACAGTCTTGGTCAAATATATATCAAAATGATGAAAGTTAGCAGTTATGACGAAGAGGTGCATCAGAATAAAATGGTCAAATGAAACAGAGAATATGTCTTTAAAAATACAAAATATAGCAACAATTTTCCTGGGAAGGTGGCTAGCCCTTCCGGAAGATAGTAGACTATGTCATCTATTTGTAGGACTGAGATTGCCATAGGGCACAACTAAAATAGGAGAAAGTTATAGAAACGTCACTAAAATACCAAATATACCCAGTCAAATCCGCTTCGCGTAAGCCTCACCATGGGTTCCTTTGGAGGTTAGGGGCTTATGGCGGGCTCAGGCGTCGTCGGATATGTTTATACCAGAAGCGTTCGAGACCCCATACATGCTTGTGATCGCCATCTGGATCCGATCAACCTCCGGGTCTCTTCAGATCTCTCCTTTCCAAGGATGGCGGTATGATAACAAAGATCCAGATGGCCCACTGTTAGTACTGGGCCGTGGTTCCTGTGGACCCTCCGTAGTTTGCACCTTTACAACATAATGTATCAGGCTATTACATAAATCATTAGAATGTAATATAACACGTATAAAACGGCCCATATTTATAATATTAATTTATAAATGTGTTAAAAAGTACGACATACTAAAGAAATGCTACAGAAAACTAGTTTTACATATTTGTTACATGCGGTGCTAAAAGTAAAGTAATCATAAATATTTAAGAACTATTACACCTGAACATAATAGTTTGTACTTCAGAGGTATAAGTGCTTTATGAAAAATCTGGGATTTAATTTATTTACAGTGGCAAAAATGATTTAGAACTGTCGTAGCAGAACATAATTGTGACTTTGTGGGTTCGTAGAATTAAAAGTCCGAGTTGCAGATATTCCAAATGTTCTTTACTTCCGTAGAAATACACAGTTCAATTCTCACGTAACAACATTACATCACATACACACCAAAATCTACCAAGGTCGATGACAATAACAAACAGCGTTCTGATCAGCTCTCGTTACATCTGTTCAGCTGTTTACTGCGTACCGCTCCCTTGGCGAGTCGTCGCCTTCTTAAATACCTTATTGATAAATTCGAGAGATTTCCAGAACAATAAAGAAACCGGGTAATCAAGATGTCACCAGAAATTCCCATTTTTCTCAGTTTGTTTGTTTCGGCAGACCTTTATCTGCGTGCTATCTTTCTCGGTTGTCCTGCGCCGTGGCGTAGCGTGCTAAGGCAAGCACGCCTTGGTCCCTGGGCATGGAAAGCAGCCGGGGTTCGATCCCACCCATGTGGTGGGGATTTTAGGTCCCGGGTATAGGACCGGTGCCCACTCAGAATCGTGACGAAAGAGAGGAGCTTACGCTAGGTAAGCGGCCCTGGTCACGGAAACCAACATTCCGGCTGGGGGATGCCGAGATGCTGACCACATCTCTCCGTATCGGTTGGATGATCGCCCACCTCTGCCGTGCGTAAGTGGGCGTGAGGCCGGCAGTCGGGTTTGGCCCTCTAAGGGCTGTCTCGCCATGGGTTATTGTTATCTTTCTCACTTCCTTTGTGTAAACAAGCCGCGTTATCGGTAAGCGCGAACCTTTTATGGGCGTTGCCGCGACAATATGTAAACATTGCCTACTATTTAGTGGGGTTCTCCGGCTTGATATTTTACGGTCCAGTTTACATTCAAATAATTGTAATTCATAAATATTGTGGGTGGTGAGAGAAGGAATTCAAGGTAATCTACGTTAATTAAATATTAAGGTACCAAAATGCAACGACAGTGAGAGGACAAATCTAAAGTCGTATTTTCAATAATTGAGTGAGTGAATGTGTGGTGTTTTAGGGCCCGTCGACAACAAGGTCATTTGGGCCTCAATAATTGATATAACCATTACTGTAGTCCTGAAATATGAAGTCGTCGTTTTCATGACCACTAAATGTCCATTTCCACCCCATCTAGTACTGACTCATTGAGGGTTTTCTCCCTCAATTCTCAATACAAATAAATGACTAGAAGTTTAGTATCATGCCAAATCTGCCTAGTTGCCTTCCTCAAATTTCTCTCAAAATGAACTCCTTAACAAGAGAATAATTAATGTTCATTAGCTGTTGTTAGTTATTTTATAACAAGTGTTTATCACAGTTCAAAGGATATTGGTTTTTGAAAGACCAATAGATTATAGCGAATCACATCACGAGCAGTCTTTTAGCTGCCAGGTCCATTTATAGCTAAATGTCATTGTGGGCTCCTCAGTTAGCCATATGTTACGTTTTGCTTTGATCTGCAAAGTGATGGCCCATAAATGACACCTTAAATTTTGTTATTGGGGAAGGCAAAGTGACGCACTAGAGTCATATGCAGATCAAGGAGCTGGTCGCAATACACTTTTAGCTTTTGTTTATGGAAGAAAGTGGCAAGAAGAGGAAGTGGGAGAAGCGTCCCAGCTGTGTTTGTTGCCACTTAAAGTGTTGGAGATCCTTCCCATTTGTATCAAAACTTCAGCTGTGGTGGTTTTATATACAGCACTGCACTTTGCACTGCTAGTTCCTCCTTTTAATGAGTCTGCTTCTCTCTACTAAACGTTACAAAACATTCCATAGTGACAGAGCTTGGCTTTGAAAACATCTCACCGTTGACGTTACGGCAGCTTAACAAATATTTGGCAGATGTATAAAATTGGACACAGAATTGCTTATGCTTAATATACAAGCTGCAAAGAAAGCTTTCCGTGCCAGGTCGGAACAAGACAGTCGTTTGTTGTCCAGCTGTCTAATATTTCATTTAACTGTAATATCAACACAGCATCGTAATTACACTTTTAGCCTTTGTTCCGCTTTCACACTATTTTTTTTCGTATTCACTTTATAGAGTATAATGATGATAATGATGATGGACTAGGTTACATTGTTTTCGACGTTTGCGGATTTTATGGTCGTGCTGTAATTCTTACATCATTCATAAGCTGTGTCCAGCCAACTTGTATCGCGTACTAGCGCACAACCCTCCGGCCTTTATGTATGAATATCTTGAGCTACCGTCGCTTCCATTTACGTCATCATAGGTTCGGGAGGCATTTTACGGAACTTCACAGGTGAAGTATGTATAGCCAGGATGAGGTGTGTGAATCTGATTACATTTTCGCACATATATTGGCGTTGTATTTTATATGCACAGTTATAGATTATTCACATCTGAGCAATGTGTTCAGATGGAAAATTGACTTTCCACATATCCACAGTTTTATTCTTCGATGCACATCCGTATCAGCTTCAGTTGTAGAAAACTGGGCCAGAATTTTCCAAACTTTCTGTGCTTTTTTTCTTTTTTAATTAATTGTTCATTCACACTAGTCATGTGTAGGACGAAGTATAGAAAGTTAAAATTAGACTGAAAAATTCAATGCCATTCTGGCTATGGCATTGAATTTTTCAGTCCGACTACCTTTCCATACTTCGCTCGACACACTGCTAGTGGAAAGAACAATTAAATTCTATTAAATGACCTAATAATGGTCCGAACTATAAATCCCGGGCATTACAGTACTAACAGCATAGTAAGTAGCAATTAAGGCAGTTGTTCATGTGTTTATGAGAACTTCTAGTAGTTTACCGGGAAAAGCACTAGTCAGTTGGAGAATTTAATGTCCTGCTGTCACATTGGCCATGGTAACGCAATGGTTAAGAGCATTAGGACAGAGACCGGAACGTTCGTGGTTCAAATCCCGGTTGTGGCATTGAACTTTTCAGTCTGGCTCCATCTTTCCATTTCTCTTTTTGGTTTTAAAGTTATTTACTCGCAAATTTGGACAAGTAATATGAGTAAACAAAGAAATGTCTATTGAAAACTTCAAATCTATGGAACAAATATTTTCTAAGATAAAACAATAACACTTTTCCTTTAGAGAAAAAAATGCATTTTTTTAAAATCACATTGCGCATTTACATTGTTAGAAAAGTATTATAGTGATATTTTCTGATGCTTAAGCAAAATAAAAATAGGTCGAAATACTTTATTTAAGTTATTTTTTTTTAGTTGCGGTGAAACCATTTTTAGTTTCTATGAAGTTTTTGCTATTAACATTCCATTTATCGGTATCAATTAATTCTATTGCAAAACCGCTGAATGAAACAATCATAAAATCCATATTTAAGCGCATAGGTAACTTAAATATGTCGTTGGGCTTATGTACCCTGGGTTCCATATATCCGTCTGCGGTGCCATATGTAGTAAAAGAGAGCGTTAAATACTACATATTTCATTTCATTGGGTATCCATATATGGGTATCCCTATTGCTTCAGGGGCATTGTACTAAACTCCGGATTCAGCTAGTACATAGCAGGGAGCTGTGTGTGTGTGTGTGTGTGTGTGTGTGTGTGTGTGTGTGTGTGTGTGTGTGTGTGTGTGTGTGTGTGTGTGTGTGTGTGTGTGTGTGTGTGTGTGTGTGTGTGTGTGTGTGGAGCATTCCATCTTGGTTTATCGAACAAGCAGTGGCGTGTGCGTGTTGTTGTTTATTATTTGTTCCATTTGTATCGCACCTTTAAACTAAGGTCATATCGGCAATATTTGTCTTTTGGAGAGATTGCACAGATGCAATGATGTTAATTCGTTTTCAGTTGGTAGATACCTTTGGGTTTAAAAGTACATCTTTAAGTGCAAGTTGCTGCAGTTTTATATTACATTGCTATTAAAACATTATTTCGTGAATAAATTGTTTTTTAGAGTAAAGAGTATAATTTACTTCATCTTTCCATTATGTTTGTTGCCATTAAAAACATACTTTTGTGGAGAAATTGTGCAAAACAATGTTTTATTTATGTATTTAAATTGGATAGACCATTCAAATAAAGTTTGGTGAATGTGTAGTTTTTGAGAATAAAAATTATAATTTAACTCAGTTTTACATTATGTTGTTATTTAAAAAAAAAAAACATTATTTTCGTTGGGAAATTCAGCAAAACAGAGCTGTTTAGTGATGCAATTGCTCAAAATTATAAATATTCATAACTAAATAGTCTAAAGTCCTGGGCCGTCACACAGTGGACTAGAGCACTGTGCTTTGATTCCCTGCCACGGAAAGCACCTAGGAACGACCCCACTTCTGGAGGGTGCTTAGTTTGTGTCTCGGGTATAGAATTGGTTCTCACTCACCATCCCAAGGAAATTGAGGAGCTACGCTAGGTGGCGAAACCTGGTCTACAAAATCAGCCTTCCGGCTGGGGGTACCGTGATGTTGACCATATTTCGTCCCCGAATCGGTTGGATGTTCGCGCACCTCTGCCTTGCGCATGTAGGCGTGAGGCAGGCAGTCGAGTCGCCAGGCTTTGGCCCACTTGTGGGCTATTACACCATGGTTTATGTTACGAATACTCTAAAAGTGTATACTCTTTGTTACAAATACTCAAAATGTGAAGACTAGTAGAATGAATCCCAAAGCTGCAGTGATAACATGAATGAAAGCGAATGTACGTCTCCGCTGAGAGGGTTGATAAAATGCACCTACAGCTGTAAGGAGGGAATGTATGGAATCAAGTGTAATAGTCTGGCAGCAAAAAATATAGATCCAGGATATTTTCTTTCGTCCAAGTTTTCATAACAAAAGCCAGAACATAAATATGTAGTGATATTTTTCACCGCACAGGAACGTAGAAAGGTTCTCTTTGTTTGCAGATGTAAATCCAATTAGTGCAGAAATTGACAGTAAGCTTTACATCTGCCTGTCTCCATACTTGGGTATTATATATTAAGAATCCAATAATGTATTAATTTCATTGGTGACCATTTGACCAATTGACCGACAGCCTCTCTCCAGAGGATACGCCCTTTTGTAATACCTACATAATAATAATAATAATAATAATAATAATAATAATAATAATAATAATAATAATAATAATAATAATAATAATAATAATAATAATAATAATAATAATAATAATAATAATAATAATAATAATAATAATAATAATAATAATAATAATAATAATAATAATAATAATAATAATAATAATAATAATAATAATAATAATAATAATAATAATAATAATAATAATAATAATAATAATAATAATAATAATAATAATAATAATAATAATAATAATAATAATAATAATAATAATAATAATAATAATAATAATAATAATAATAATAATAATAATAATAATAATAATAATAATAATAATAATAATAATAATAATAATAATAATCATAATCATAATCATAATAATAATAATAATAATAATAATAATAATAATAATAATAATAATAATAATAATAATAATAATAATAATAATAATAATAATAATAATAATAATAATAATAATAATAATAATAATAATAATAATAATAATAATAATAATAATAATAATAATAATAATAATAATAATAATAATAATAATAATAATAATAATAAGGTAAAACCTCAAAAGTAGTAAACGTTAAATACAACAAAACACCACTGAAAGAGAAACGGAGAACGCACTAAAAATGCCGTATTGTTATTGTTTTTATGTATTTAGAGAGAGGGGGGGTAAAGAATCGCGGTAAATACCTATGTACTTTTTCGCCCATCCTTCAGCTTAAGGAGTGCACCGAGGATTTCTCCTTTTCGCAAATGCAGCACATTCTCGCAATGTTAATGATTCACAAAGCACCAAGATAACACTGGTGAAGTCGATACGTAAGTTTCAATATGGGTGCCACGTATTGTTTGTACGACTACCTTCTGTTCTTCCTTGCCCTCTACTCTGCCGTGAGGAAGACAAAAGCATATGTTGCTGCAATGTGTTTCGGTATGTGCTTTTGATACATTTTAAGCAATGTTGACTCATCCGGTTCCTAAGGAAATTCTTCCTAATGGGAGCTAAAATGGAGCACAAGCCTACCGATATGCAAAACAAAACTGTATTTAGCATCGTGAGCCATTTATCTATTAATCTATAATTTTTGTCTATATTAAAGCTACTTACATTGCTCATAACCAATGCTTAAGTTTCTGAGTTCCACCTACCATTGGAATAATATGCTGGAATCTCTTTCAACACATTTAGTTTAAGAATAAGCTTCTAATGCTGTTAAATTACCGACACACAACCTTGGTCCTTTCTCGCTCATAAAGTCACCCTATTACACCTACGTTTTGTGCATGAACGATTTCCCCTTCACTCATGCAGGTAACCAGGCAACAGTAACCAAGCTGTTTTTCAGCTCCACAAATACGTCATCGCTCGGCGAAAAGTAGATGGAGGTAATCCGCCTTCTCCCCTCTTTCGCATAAGGTTGGACATCACTGTGTTAGTTTATGTCTTAAAGTTACAGGCTCAGAATACCCCATGAGACACAAAGTCACCTGTTATCGTTCTGTTATCGTTCTGTAACTGTTATCGGGTTCTCAGGAAGAGCCATCACATTTTCTGAGTTGTGCGAGTAAATAGTCTTTGAAGGGACTGGTTTCGTGATACGCGGTTGGCCAGCGAGGCTGGTTATTATGTAGACCATATGTGTGCTAGGAAGTACGCAGTTATAGTTATTATGGTACAGTTTGTCACATACTACAGTGCGTAAGCATTCCTGTCATCTGCTCATCATCGAGTCTGAAATCACGCCTTAAAGAGAAGGAAATATAATAAAAGGAAAGGATGGAAACGAAATCATAGTACTTTCAAGAAAGTAAATATACACTTTCCGAGGGTCAGTATCATTCGGGCGTTCCGTGACTAAAGGGTATGAAAACTAAATCGGCCAAAAACAGCAAAAATTATTAAACCTAATATGCCATAAATTATTATTATTCATCTTTCCTCACTTAATTTAAATATTGGAACTAAACAGCAAAAACATAGGATTGAATAATTGCTACTGCAGACTCTAAAGTTAAAAGTAAAATCTGAATATTCGTAACTTCAATATCATTGATGTCCAATAGTTTTTAATGTAAATATATAGTTTCGTGGATGTCATTTTAACCTGTTACAGTTTTCGAAGGTTTCTATGGCTATATTAAACCAATATGACAAAACGTTGACTAAATATCACACAATAAGTAACAATCCTTTTGTACATGAATTATTAACTACGTATATGACTTTGGAAACTACTCTAGAAAACAGAAAACATGTAGAATTGTGATTTTAACCGCGAAAAGTGTATATTTATTTTCTTGAAAGACAGTACCAAAGCATTCGTCCAAGTGACAAGGGGAAACAACGAAAAATTCAAGTTAGAATGTGCAGTCGACGTGGGATTGAATCCCCAGATCTGAGTCTCGTACTTTACTGCCACCTCGCTCAGGCTGTGCTATATTAATTTAGTAATTTTCGTATTAATTCCCGCCAGTACTTTTACGTATTTAGTAATTTATTTACTGTATTAGGCATGAGACTTGGAGTTGTGTCTCTATGATCAGCATGACGTCGTAACTGTTAAGTACGTTAAACATGCAATTCATGCCTTTTCCAAAACGGAGAATTTAATTCCGGCTAAACTAGAGTTGTAATAATACCGTACTATAAAAAGGTGATTTATTACCACGTAATATAATATAGGCAACCCTCAGTGTCGCTATGATTGCCGCTGCGCCTAACCACCAGGGGACTTCGAACAGCGTGTAGGACATGAAAGTGAGCGAAGTCAACTCAGCCGAATTTGAAGTTAGTGACGGCAACTTTTTACGAGCAACCTTATGGGCTACTGCTCAACATCTCACATCTACCTGGTGGAGAAGTTGTCGGTAGGTATCTTAACTTTGGGATCTACCAATATCAGTTCTGACCTTTATTTCCGGACATTGTGTTATTGGAGGATATAAATGTAGAGGGAAATATTAAAAACACCATTATGCTCATGATAGTTTATTGATTAATGAATGTGAAAACAGTAAACTGCTTAGAATGTAAATTAAATAATTTAGCACGTAAGCTAAGCAACTGGTGTACAAATTCAAGGTTACAAATAGCGACATATATAATCTTAAAGGTTAGATTAAACGATAATCCAAACATAAAGTTAGCTACTGCCCGTTAAATGAAGTGTTAGCGTTCGTATGATTTTTGTTGGAATATTAATTGTTTGGTAGACAAAACAGTGTACTTATAAAATGAACAGAGTAATTATTTAATTCACTAAACGTAAAAGAAAATCTTGTAATTAAACGATTAGGTGCACCTCAACCGAATAATTTTACATTTACGCGAAAAAATAAAAACAAGAGAACTCTCTGTAACAGTTACTTAAATATGAGATCGTACTTTACAGTATTTTGAAGAGGCTATGTCTGAAATTCATGAGCACACTAGAAGATACCAGGTTGATGATCACTTTGCTCCTCCCTCAAATTGCTGTTCTGAAATAAACCTGAATTCCAATGCCAAAGACATAGTGTTCAACCAAATGAAAGGACGATTCCAACAGTCTCATATATTCAATACTTTTGGAATTATTGACCCAACGAAATTTATTACATTCAGAGAAAATTTTCCTGCTGACTCTGATAAAATTTGCATCAAATTACAATCACATGATCTCCTACGAAAAGTTAAAAAATGAGCTGTCAGTGATTTATAATCATGACACATTCTAAAATATCCCTTCAGTCAGTGAACTTCATGTTTTCTGAAGTACACAAAACGCTAAAAATGACACTAACGACTCCATTTCTAGCAGACGAGGTAGAGAGAAGTTGCAGTACATTGAAAGAATTAAGTCTTTCCTTAGGGACATTATGGGCCAAGATAGACCAAATTCCTTGGCTGTTTGTTCCATTCGCAAAGAGGAAATTAGTGGAATCCCTAACTTCATAAACAGAGTAATTTAAATGTTTACCGTCCAGAACAATAGACGTGCTTAGCTCTTGCACAACTAATACTGCTACTTAGTTCTATTTTATCTTTTGTTATTAGTTACTTAATGTTTAAAATTTATAGTGTTTTAACACATTTCTGTTATTGCAGTGTTTTGGCAATGCAACTAAAGCTCACCGATTCAAAAGGTATAACCCTAACTGTACTTTCATTTCAAGCATCTTACATCTGGCCCCACTAAGAAAACTGTTCACGAGTCTCCACTGCCTTTTATAATGTCGTGCACGGAATCAAAATTTAAACGGAAAGAGCTGCGAGTAATGAACAATAAGAATATACGATATTCAGATTTTACAGATTTGTCTATGATGATTGTGATGATTTAAAAAAGTTGAACATCTACACCAATTTCAATCAATCTCAATATTTATGCTGGCTTTTCAAATTCCTCTCTTTTCTAATTGAATTAAGTTCATTATTTCGTCAGCGTTGACGTCCATCAATGTATATATTACTCACAGTGATGAAATTCCTGTACCTCCCCGGCTAATTAAACATTTTGACCTTATTAAACAGGAATTCTACTGCCACGTTGCTCTAACCAAACACAGTACATGACACCTGGGTGTGTACCTAAAATTCTATAAAATGAAAAACAGGCATGAAGTACAAATTAAAAGTCTCAGAGAGAGAAATAAAAATACTAAAACTTAAACTATTTACATAAACAGATGTTGATAATTTAGCAGAAAGAGATGATTGTTTCATTATATATTTTGCGAACTTCATATAAATCTATGGTCATCAATTCATTCGGTTTCCACAGATAGACGCCTAAACCTCGGCTGCACATCAAACTCTGATTTGCCGGATTTACTACAACAGATAAACACAGCAAACATTATTATAACAAGGAAAATGGCCCCCTCAACTATTTTTGTAAATTTTGTATGCTTTTCTGATTCATTTTAGAAGTTACAGAATTTAAAATATTCCTAAGAACTTCCCTACCCAGCTAACATTGCACTCTTAATTTGGTTTATACATATATGGCATTATCAGTATGCTCTTGGATATCGCTGATTCTTAATTCTTCACCCAATGTCTCGCAAAATTAAGCAACACACTTATTCACTAAAAGGCTACTATTAATTTAACATCTTCTTCCTTACATAGGCACTTCACGCTCTGCCGTTTTCCAGTAATCACCGTAAAGTAAGTGATAATAATAAAGACTAAAGGAAGAAAAAGAGGAACTATTGTGGACTCTACAATTGAGCAGCAGAGTTCTAATTATCATACATCAGAGCTAACTTTATACTCACACTATTATTGGCCCTAATACAGATAAACTTCAGTTATTCCATTTCCAAAACTTGATAGTTGACCAGTATCAACCATCCGTTGCATTAATAAGGGAATTGTCTCAAGTCGCAGAGCTCGACTGTCACCTACAGGTTTACAACAACCAATTTCAGGTGCTACAAAAAATTTGTAATTATTCTCTTATTTTACCTCTATTATTCGATTGTATGTTTATGCAATTATTCTCTTGATACCAGAACTATGGACTTTTAAGGTTAATAATTTTGTAAAAATATAATGTTGCAATATCTTAATGATTTGTTGATAATAGTCATCGTTGTAATAAAAATAGTGTTATAGGAAGATAGATAAATTGTTGTAATAAATTAGTTTCACGCATTAAAATCAATAAATAGTGTAAGAAGCACGTGGATTATTTTTTTCAGGGTTAAGAGGTCTTTATGTAAGAAATTTAGGAAAGGAAAAACCAACTGGTTAAGTCAGTGTAGCTAGACAAATAAGTTTACGCACCTAGGCAAGTTCTGAAAATTACAAAGGTAAAATAAATTCTTACAATTTAGCAAGTCACAAACAATTGTGTTTCATAGACTAATAAGAAGCTACAAATCTGGCAAAGCAATGTAGGAACTTTGGTGGGAAGTCATAATATAGGCTGAGCGTAAGTTGACAAAAGAACGTTTATTTTTACATTTCCTGTCTTTTCTTGAGTGCCTCAGGTACAGTCTTACAGAAATTTGTTACTATGATCAATTAATATCAGAAGTCTTCAGCACCCAAAAACTCCGCTCTGGCTAAACATATTGGCGATCCCTGCAAGTGGACTCACAGGTTAGCATTTTAGCTACTCACTGTAACTAAGATTCTTGTTATTAAGGACAGCTACTTCAACGCATTAAGTATTGATACATCAGAAATTGGAAGATGTAGTACATCAATAGTTTAAGTTTCTCGTGCTAAGATTCTGAAACAGTTTAATGATAGCCGTTAACATGGGAATGCTGAAGTGAAAGCAAGATGGGGGAAGGTGAAATCACCTCCTCTACCCGCTGCGACAGAATGGCCCTCTTACTCTTGGTTACTGAGTTTCAGTGACGGCAACTTCGGTGTCACTCTTATGTACAAGAAGGTAAAGGTATACACATTCATGCGCATCTGATCACCAGGCCTGTCTCTCTTTGCCTTGGTGACTGATGGGGATAAAATAGCATTTGTAGGGGAACCTTGCTCTAAGGTTGGGCATCCCTGCGTTAACTTGTATCAAATAGCTCATTTGGTAGCTTCCATTAAACTGATTGTCTACATTCACACTCATTCAACGTATACCTTGAGAAAAAGATTTCATAGTTTACAACTGAACCAGCCGGCTGCTTATTCATAGAAGACCGAGATAATGGGGACGGCTTCGCCGGAGAGATGTTATATTGCACTAAACCAGCTTGAGGAGGAACTGTCACATGAGAAAGAAGTATTGTGCACTTCTGAAATCTTGAGGTCAAGTTCTTGTAATCGAATACTGTTGCATAAAAAAGTATTGAAAGGGAATCCAGCAGAACTATTGTTTGCTTATGTACCATATATTGCCTTTTTTTACCGTAATGCTACTTACTTCTAGTAATTCCTACCAGATACGCTTTGTGTTTCCTTCCATTATCAACACTCCAGAAGCGCAGAGTAGGATGCACGCGAGAGGTACTGAGACATATGTATACCCGCTGGCTGCTGCAACGGGGACTTGTAATTTCAAGTGGCCCACTACCTTCGGCTTAAAGAACACTTACCCTACCAACAACCAACCGAGATAGATCCGCGGTGTCAGGCATGCTTTCTGGAGGTCCCGAGTTCCATTCCTTTTAACCGCTCATTCTGTTTTATTTTCGTTATGTTCGTTCCTTCTCATCTTTCCGATGTGCTTATAGATTTTGTGGCGTATACGGTGCCGGACAGATAGCGTGGACACTATATGGTTGCTTGGTTGAAGATCGTTCATCGCCCTCTCTAGACACCTACAGTTCTGGAACGGGCCTTCGAGTCTGGACTGCTAGGAGCTTTCTCGCATCTCTGTGGTCTGTCTGCCCCTGAGTCTCCTTTTGTTTGCTACACTTCATCCCCTTCTCCTGAGAAACAGTAGCCACAATACGATATATATATAAATGCTCTGACCAAAATTCTTCATGATTTAATTTACCAGAAGGACATAAAGCCATCAAATTTATACTTGAATTCCCGAGCTGAAAGTGAGATTATAGATGAAAAATAATGTTCACAGTGTGTAGGAATATATTTATCATTGAAGCATAGCTATGCTATATCACGAAAATGATGAAAAAATGTATTTTCAGCCAAGAGGTGAGTACAGCAAGGCCACGTACCTTTTAAAAGAAAAAGGACTTACAAGCATTGTCTAAATGTGGAAATCGTCTGCCCACCACATATTTAGGCATCAATATTTTGAAAACTAACGTTACTTCGGGGTGCGGGATCACAGCCATAAAGTAGTAGCTAAGAGGCACCCTCAGATTACAGTTTTAAGATAAAACATTGCAGCAGCACTCACAAATGATGCTGTTCAAATAATACGGTGGTAGTAATGCATACAATCGAATTCATTGGTTAAAAAGTTAACACAATAAAGAATAATGCAATTATTTTTTCTTTCATCAAGATGGTTAATCCAATGCCATATTAAAGTTAACTTCATAGGAAAAATTACGATTATGTTGTTATTCAAGCAGTTTCACAATTTCCACTTCCTGATCTACCTGAGCGTAAAATCTTCAGAATCTCTACAAATAATTACAACACCAACAACTAGCAAGAGTAAGCACCTTGTTGTGATTGAAGACCCTAATTATATGAACTAATCCATGTCAAAGGGAACTGACACTTTTTTTTTTTTGTAATTTACGTCCTCCAACGTTAAGTCATATCGGACGATGAATGGAATGGGTGAAATGATGCTCAAATGAGCCCAGGGTCCGTATAGCTTAGAGTTACCCGACATTCATCTTTCAGGATAAGGGAAACCCCCGAAAAAACCCTTATCCAGACAACTCATCCTGACCGAGATTCGAACTCGAGACCTCTTGGACGTGAGGCAGACATGCTACCATCTACGCTACCGAGGCGGGCGAACTGGCACTGCTTTAATAATTCAAGCAGAATATATTTAATTGGTATCTTTCTGGGAAACAAGCAAGGTAGACTGAGAAACATCTAAATTGCTAACATGGAGCTTTAGATATGACTGTAAAGGTATGACAAGTGTAAAATGACTCTTTTAAAATAGTATAGAATAAAATAACAATAGTTCTGTTATCGCCACTACTTACGGAAGTTAAGTTAAAAATTTAAAAAATTTAAAAATTCAGTGAATCACCATTAAGTCAAAATATTCACTTTTAAATAGCAAATTTCCAATTCACTCTAGAATACTGAACAGCGATGGGACGTTAGTGTTTTTCATATGTCCATTGGAATATTTAATTATATTTTGACACCCTTATACCCTTAGGCTTCCAGAAGGTAAATGACTAGAAGAACAAGCCGAAGTTTTTCAGTTATTCTAATCTTGGTGGTCAACACCAACGCAACAGGACCTGAACTTGACTCCTGTCTCGGGGTGGTATTTTTGGTGGTTTTGGGAGTTATGTGTAAGCTACGTTACTTCATCGCCATTCTAACAGAGGTACTGGTAAACCACTGCAATATCGCCTTTTCTTAAACTCTATGGACCATGGGCTGATTTTATCGTCCGATATGACTTGAATTGGAGGACATTAATTATAAAGAAAGAAAATATATCGCCTTGTCTAGAACGCCCTCTTGTTATTCATGATCGCCACGTTTTCTTAGCCTAGACTCAGGTATGTCCTCTGCCAGAACAGCCCTCCTTGACATTATCTCCAAGACCATCATTACAAAGCCACGACTAACATAAGACAATTATTTCCGATAGGTATCTATTCTCCAAAATTCCATAGCTAACATTCTAACCTCCAATGTCTAATGTATGGTAGAAAACAGAATCGTATCAACATAAACTTGCAAATTATTCCAATTTGTTCCCTCTTTAACTGCGTTTTGCAACAGGTGACGACACATTCCAGAATACCATGAAGTTCAAGGGGGAGAATCATCAAGAGAAGTAAAGCAGTTACAGAATATATTTGAGCCTTCAATGAAAATAAGTATTTAGGTTGTAATTTATTACCTAAAACCCACTGACACAATCTAGGCGTAAAAAACACTGGATAACATCCTTATAAGAACTAGAGGATTCAAATAAATGTCTTTATGAATATAGGATAAAGGTTCCAGATTGTCTGCTCCTATCATTATTTAATACGCTTATGCTATGGAAAGTAAAATGCAATACACAAAACAATTTCTTTATGAATCCCAGAAATACCATTTAGTGGGTTTCCTGGAACACTTATGCGTTGAAGCCATCAGCTGCAGAAACTCGGATTCTAATTATAGGACTTGCAATGTTATTTTATTTACATAGGAAATGCGTTTTGGTACACTGTGTGGGTGTGTTTGTGAACACAAGTTATTCCAAACCACAAGTGTGCGGATTGCTCCATCTGCGTATGACGACCATCTTTAACGGCTATGACATATTCAAAATGCGAATGTTTCTTGTTGTGGATTCGCCAGCATTCTTTAAACATTTAGCACTCGGGACGTAACCTTCCCTCGATATAGCACAAAGATAACATACTGCCAAGTTGAAGCCTAAAGGCACCGCCTATCTTTGAAACTTGCCCTAAATATTACCAGGCAGTCATAAATTGAATGCCAGACATATTTGCCTCCAAGCAAGTTTAAGGATATCCGTTTAAATGCTGCGAGACTATATAACGTCCTTTCCCAAAGAGTTAATACAGTCCACTTTGTAGTGTCTCGTAAGATGAGATAAGAGTGAATGGTTCTCGTATAACATTCTCTCTCAGAGAAAGGTATCGCGTCTAACTTGACACTAGGGCACCAGCTTCAACTCCTCCAGGCAGAAGTATCATGCATTTCTTAACTGCTGAGATTATTATACGAGTATGTAGCACATGGAAGTATTGATGAAGTTTATTTTAAGATTCCATTACATTTAATTGTTCTAAGTGGGAAGCAATATTCAGAAAGACCACCTAAAAATTGGTAAAGTAACCTTACATAAATGACCATGTTTGTTTCATTGTTTTACAGTAGATTGATACTTTTAATGTCTACTCGAAGTCAGCATAATTCTTATGAAATTATCGAAGACATGTACAGTCCTTCCATTTTGCATAGAATGCCGTGAGAATAATTTTTATAAAATTACCGAAAGGATATACACATTTCTTCCGTTTTGTAGTAAACTTTCATAATTAATTATGTAAATTAATATAATTTTCAAATTATTTTAAGATGTTGTTAAGACCGAACTACTTCATATGGTTTGATACAGTGCACCATGGACTGGTTAACGGGTCAGTAGTACAAAACGTTCAATCAGGATTCAAATTAGCAATGTCAATTACACTAATCTAGGTCATATTAAGAGTAGGTATATATATGTGTATATAAGCGTCATAGTATGCTGCTTTACTTAAAAATCTGATATAGACAATGTGTCCAGCATATATGGATGATGCTGTATGCAATATTATCTAGAAGTTGGATAAACTTATTTTTCGAAATCGTTACGTTCTATTTTCCCGCCCCTTACATTCACTAAAAATACTTCAAAGAACCTTCAGAGTGTGTTCTGTATAGGTATAATAATATTAATATAAGTAATGTAAAGGAAACTTAAAGTCAGGACTAATATACATAAGTATGAACACGTTTTAAAATTATTTTGACTAAACACCGTTCACTTTCGATAGGCAACCCAAATGACAGGATTAGCGATGATCATTATTATACCTATGACTACTTTTTATGTATCAGTTATGTTGTTCAGAATCGTTCTAGAATTTCTAAGGCACTTACGAAATAAGAAGGCACAGGAGGTGGAGCTAGATGAAGCTGGACAAGTGCTCAAAACCTATCTTAGGCAACTTTGCCCAGGTAGGTAACAAGTTGTCTAGTACAGTGGTTGTGTTTCACTTTCTTCCATGTACTCGAAAAATACAGCAACGGTTCATTATTATAAACTCTTAAACTGAAAATAGATGTAAATTTTGTAGTTGACTTTCGATGACGGAATATTGTAGATGGTCTTTAGCACCTCATAAGAATTGAACAAACTCTGCTATCAGTGATATTAAACGTCACCTATCTTGAATTAGAGTTGTTTAATCTATTTCAATGTTTCCTTCCCAAGCATGTAGAGATATATCCGGAAGAATAGTTTACTTTAATTTTATAAGAAATAGTTTCACCATTAAATTTTAATACAATGTTAACACATTTAGAAAGTTAATATTAAGTGCGATTAAAATTTTATTTCATTGAAGAATGTCAGCGTTCACAGCGCTAAAACTTGATGTTTTGTTGAGACATAAGGGGAATTTAGGATCTACAAAATGGCTGCCGGAAACCAAGCAGTTTACTGCATGTTATTCTCTTCAGTGCTATTTTTGACAGAAAAAGGGCCATAAATCCAAAGTATTTTGCTGAGTGTTTTGTAATTTTAGCACGTTCTGCATGAAGAAGTGTGTTTGCAAACTTGGATGCATATATTTAGGTCGTTAAATATAGTATGATTTACGTGTTTTAAAACACAAATGTAGATTATTTTGTAAAAAAATTTACCTCCCTATGTGGCAATGTTTACAATTTTAAAGAACATTTCAGATGTATGCTGTTTACCGACCTATAAAACCAGTTCGCTAAGAAATATACTTTTAGTATAATTGATTTAAAATAATTAGCTTTGTCCAGTTGCAAGCTTCAGCTTTCCCGACGCTTCACTGTGCATTTTACTTTAAATAGATAATGTCGAAAACTGGCATGTGAAGAAATTTTACATAAAATATATTAGAAGCGCTGGTAAAACGTCAGAAATATTACAAAAGATCTCCAATGCGCAACCACGATCTCGTTTAGTTTTATATAAATTGACACGTAACTCTTCTTTTAACTCCGATTACATAAATATTTACTTGAAAAAATTCCTAGGTAATCGAATATAAAGGAACATTCAAACCTCTAAATTATAATTTTTGGAAACTTTTCTTCAATTTTAACTTTCGATCCCTTTAAAATTATTAACTTACTTCAAATATTAGGGTTTTGAATGAAAATGTCTTGCTG